>JAJPUD010012235.1:0-43651 GCA_023553655.1 Myrmecobius fasciatus
CAAGATTGTGTAAAAACATATACTTATATTGGATTTACATATATTTTATCATATTTAACATATATTGGATTACTTGCCATCTAGAAGAGGGGGTGGAGAGAAGGGGGAGGAATTGGAACACAAGGTTTTTCAAGGGTCAATGATGAAAAATTATTCTTGCATATGTTTTGAAAATAAAAACTTTCAATTAAAAAATCAAATAAAAAAAAACTTTAAGGTCTAGAACTCTTTCTTCTTCCCCATACCTACCCCCCTTTAAGAAGGCACATGTGAAATTATGCAAAACATTTCCATAAAAGTCATGTTGTGAAAAAAAATAGATCTCCTACTCCCCCTCAAAAAAAAACCCTCAAGAAAAACAAAGATAAAAAAGAGTATACTTCAATATATATTCAGACACATTTTCCCCCTAGGTATGGATAGCATTTTTCATCATAAATCCTTCAAAGTAGTCATAGGTCACTGTATTGCTGAAAGTAACAAAGTCATTCACAACTGATCCTCTCATAACATTGCTATTTGTACATATACATTTCATTTTTCTTGACTACATGGAGAATTTACCAGGTTTTTCTGAGAGCAACCTGCTCACTATTTCCCAGAGAACAATAATTTTCCATCATAATCACATACTACAATGTATTCCTTCATTCCCTAACTGATAGGCATCTCCTCCATTTCCAGTTTTTTGGCCTGATAAGAGAACTGCTGTAAATAGTCAAAGTCATTCTTAAAACCATATACTGTGGCTTTAACATAAGTAAGTATAATTATATATATATATATATATATATATATACATATATATATATATATGTAACATAAAACTGTTACTGTTTACAATATTCTCTTGGTTCTCCTCAATTCACTCTTCATTATTTCATGCAACTCTTTCCAAGTTTTTCTAAGATTATTGAGTTTATCATTTCTTAGAGCACAGTAGTATTCCATTACAATTATATACCACAACTTGTTTAGATATTCCTCAATTGATGGACATCCCTGTGAATTACAGTTCTTTATCACCACAAAGAAAGTTGCTATAAACATTTTTGAACATGTAGGGTTTTTTCTTTTTCCCTAATTAGCTCTGGAAATCAGCTCTAATAGTGGTATTGATGGATTAAAGAATATAAGCAATTTAATAACTCTTTGGGTATAATTCCAGATTGTTCTCTAAAATGGTTGCCTCAATTCACAATTTCACCAACAATATATTAGTGTCCAATTTTTCCACATTCCTTCCAACATTTGTCATTTTCTTCTTCAATCATATTAGCCAATTTGGTACGTGTAAAATGATATCTCAAAGTTATTTTATTTTGCTTTTTTTTCTAAAAAGTAATGATTTGGAGTATTTTTCATATGACTATAAATCGTTTTGATTTCTTCACTGAAAAACTGTCATTTTCTTTGACTATCAATTAAGGAATGATTTGTGTTCTTATAGAGTTGATAAATTTCTTTATGTATTTGAGAGATGAGACCTTTAGCTGAGAAATTGTCTATAAAAAATTCCCCAATTTTCTTCTTTCCTTTTGTTCTTGGCTACATTTGGGTTTTTTGTACAGACACTTTGTAATTTAATGTACTAAAAATTATACACTTTACATTTCACTCTGCTCTCTGTCTCTTGTTTATTTATGTTTGTTCACCTATCCATAAGTCTATAAGCAATATGTTCCATGTTCTTCTAATTTTCTCGTAATATCTCTTATCTTATCTAAGTCACGTATCCATTTTCACCTAATCTTGATAAATGGTGTAAGATATTGGTCTATGCTCAGTTTCTGGCATACTGCTTTCCAATTTTCCTGACAATTTTTACCAAATAATGAATTCTTATCTCAAAAGCTTGTCTTTACACTTATTAAATACAAGGTTATTATATTTATTTGCTACTGTAAATTGTAAGTCTACTCTGTTCCATTGATCTACCTTTTCTATTTATTAGCCAGTATCAGATAGTTTTAATAATTAATGCCTTATAAGATAATTTAAGATCTGATACTGCTAACTCTTCTTCCTTCACATTTTTTCATTAGTTCCCTTGATTTTCTTGATTTTTTTGTTCTTACAAATGTATTTTAAAGATTATTTCTTCTAGTTCAATAAAAATAATATTTGGTAATTGAATTGGGTTGATATTGAATATGAAAATTAGATTAAATCCATTTTTTCCTAAATCTTCCCTATAACTTTATCCTGGAGTATTAAATCCTGCAATAGCCAATTAAATTTTCCATTTTTACTACATCCAAGTGTAGGCTGGAATGTAGCTAAGGCAGAGAAATCAGGGCTTTGTCCCAGAGTACCAAATTCCAAGGATGCTGACAGTATTTTTCCATTGGCATGCTAAAGCGAGTTCCTTTCCTACTCTGCTACTTGGATGACAAAATATCATGAAAGGAATGAACTCATAGAATCACAGGATCTTAGAGACCTAAATTACCTCTGAGATCATTTAGATTTACTTCCCACCCAATGCAGTAATCCTAACTACAGCATTTCTTACTTACAATCATATAACCCCTTATTTGAAGAACTACAATGATGGAAATAATGCAGCCTTAGAAGACTCATGAGGCAGCCATTCTATTTTTTGAAAAATTAGAACTTTTTCTCTATATTGGCCCAGAATCTATCTCCTTGTAACTTCCATCCATTGGTCATAATTCTTATTGAATTATTCTTGGGGGATTCCATGGATCCTCCTCTTTTGTCATCCACCCTGAATTAAGCCTGTTCAAAATCAGTTTCCTTGACAACAGAAATCACCTCCAAACCATCACCCATGCCAGCTTCTTAGCCATTCTGTGGAAAGAGAGAGTAATGGCAGATGGTTTTCTGGGCTGGATTACAAGAATGAAAAGGTACTGCAATTGATTAGCTTTCAAATCAGAAGAAAAGGTAGAATGAAAATTTCCAGAAATGTTACTTAATTAACAATAGGTATCCTTCAGAAAGCTCTAAGCCAAGGTACCAAGTAGGGATTTTCCCAAAGGTATTGTTAATTAAATTGTACCACTGGAACTGTATTAAAATTCTAAGGATAGAATTTTGTGACCTTTCCTTACCAAAACACTGTCCCCAAATTGAAATGTGAAATACCTATCCCTTACTCATTGGGATATTTCTGTTGGATAACTACTCAAGAAAAGGCAAACTACAGAGATTAGTGCTTTTCATTAAGGAGACATTCCTCTGGGTGCATGAGAGCCTATGTACTCATGTATATGGCTTTGTGGAGAATCATAGGATAGTAAGCCCAGAAGGACTTTTTGAGGTCATTGAGTCATAGAATCAATCAACAAGCATGTCAAATGTTGTGTGGGGTACTAGACATGCAAGTATAAAGAATGCAACAAATCCTATTCACAAGAAGCTTACATTCTCATGGGGGAAATGACAAGTACACATATAAATATGTATAAATAACATATATATAAGTCAAATAAACATAAAATAATATGGGACAGAGGGAACTAGCTGTCAAAGATATCTGAAAATGTTTGATACTGAAAATGGTACTTTTAGCTGAATCTTAAAAGAAAAGAGAGACTTGTGGAGAAGCAAGAAGTTTTAAGTATCAGAGATGGCAAGGGAAATGGAAAATGAACCACACCTCTCAGATTAGCTAAGATGACAGAAAAAAATAAAAATGAATGTTGGAGGGGATATGGGAAAACTGGGACACTAATACTAATAATGGTGGAGTTGTGAACTGATTCAACCATTCTGGAGAGCAATTTGAAACTATGCTCCAAGGGCTATCAGACTGGAGATACCCTTTGATCCAGCCTGTATCCCAAAAAGATCATAAAAAGGGAAAAGGACCCACATGTGCAAAAATGTTTGTGGCAGCCTTTTTTGTAGTAGCAAGAAACTGGAAACTGAGTGGGATGCCCATCAGTTGGAGAATGACTAAATAAGTCATGGTATATGAATGTTATGGAATATTATTGTTCTATAAGAAATGACAAGCAGCTTGATTTCAAAAAAGCCTGGAAAGACTTACATGGACTGATGCTAAGTGAAGTGAATAGAACTAAGAGAAAATTGTACACAGCAAAAAGATTATGTGATTATCAACTTGGTATGGACTTGGCTCTTTTCAACAATTCAGCGATTCAAGATATTTCCAGTAGACAAAAACCATCAACTTCCAAAGAGAGAACTATGGAAATTGAGTGTGGATCAAAACATAGTGTTTTCACCTCTGTTACTCTTGTTTGTTTTCTTGGATTTTTCTTTATTGTGTTTTTTTTTTCTTTCACCTTTTGACCTGATTTTTCTTGTGCAGTATGACCAATGTGGAAATACGTTTATAAGAATTGCACATATTTAACCTATATTAGATTAGAGAAGGAGGTGGGGGGAGGAAGGTAGAAAATTTGGAACACAAAATTTTGTAAAAGTGAATGTTGAAAACTATCTATGCATTATTTGGAAAAATAAAGAGCTATTAAAATAAAAAAAAGAATTTTGATCAGTTATTAACGATCAATCATGTTTCCATAGGACCTATAAGAGAGCATATTACCCCAACATGGCAGAAAAATGATAGAGTGAGGGTGCTGAAAAAAGTATATACTTGTGAATAGGACCTCTTTGTGGGACTTTTTTCTTGACTATGCTCATTTGTTACAAGGTTGTTTTTTTAATCTTTTCTCTGTCTTTTTTTTTTTTTTTGGTGGGGAGGCAGCAATAATGACATGGAATGGGGAGAAAGTGGAAGGGAGGAAGGAAGGGGAGGGAGGGAGTGAAAGAGTCATTGACATATTTACTTAGAAAAAAAAGTGTCTGAAGACATACAATGGTCACAAGAATGAGAAATATTGCATTTTTTGCTGATTTTTCAGTCTCTAGTGGAAAGGGGATTGTGTCTGGATCAAAAATAACCTGGTTACTGGCTAAGAAAGAGAGTAGTGGATCAATGGAATAGGTTAGGTTCACAGGACAAAATACTCAATGACAATAGTAATCTAGTGTTTGATAAACCTGAAGACCACAGCTTTTGGGATTAAAAACTCACTATTTGACAAGAACTGCTGGGAAAATTGGAAACTAGTATGGAAGAAACTAGGCATTGACCCACACCTAGCACCATATAACAAGATAAGGTCGAAATAAATTCATGATCTAGACATAAAGAATGATATTATAAACAAATTAGAACAATATAGGATGGTTTACCTCTCAGATCTGTGGAGGAAGAAGGAATTTGTGACCAAAGAAGAACTAGAGATCATCATTAGTCACAAAATAGATAATTTTGACTATATCAAGTTAAAAAGTTTTTGTACAAACAAAATGAATGCAGACAAGATTAAAAGGGAAGCAATAAACTGGGAAAACATTTTTACATTCAAAGGTTCTGATAAAAACCTCATTTCTAAAATATATAGAGAATTGACTCAAATATATAAGAATTCAAGCCATTCTCCAATTGATAAATGGTCAAAAGATATGAACAATTTTCAGATGAAGAAATTGAAACTATTTCTAGTCACATGAGGTGCTCCAAATCATTATTGATCATAGAAATGCAAATTAAGACAACTCTGAGATACCACTACACACCTGTCAGATTGGCTAAGATGACAGGAAAAGATAATGACAAATGTTGGAGGGGATGTGGGAAAAGTGGGACACTGATACATTTTTGGTGGAAATGTGAATGGATCCAACCATTCTGGAGAGCAATCTGGAACTATGCTCAAAAAGTTATCAAACTCTGCATATCATTTGACCCAGGAGTGTTTTTACTAGGCCTATATCCTAAAGAAATCTTAAAGGAGAGAAAGGGACCCACATGTACAAAAATGTTTGTGGCAGCCCTTTTTGTAGTGGCAAGAAACTGGAAACTGAAAGGATGCTCATCAATTGGAGAATGGCTGAATAAATTATGGTATATGAATATTATGGAATATTATTGTTCTATAAGAAATGACCAGCAGGATGATTTCAGAGAGGCCTGGAGAGACTTGCATGAACTGATGCTGAGTGAAATCAGCAGAACCAGGAGAACATTATACACAGCAACAAGACTATACTATGATCAATTCTGATGGACATGGATCTCTTCAACAATGATGTATTTCAAACCAGTTCCTATTGTTCAGCAATGAAGATAGTCATATACATCCAGAGAGAGGCCTGAGGGAACTGAGTGTGGACCACAACACAGCATTTTAAAGCTTTCTGTGAATATTTCCATGCATTTTGTTTTCCTTCTTAGGTTGTTGTTTTTTTTTCTCTCTTTCTAGATCTGATGTTTCTTGTGCAGTAAGATAACTATATAGATATGTGTGTATATATATATATATTGGATTTGTCATATATTTTAACATATTTAGCATGTATTAGATTACCTGTCATCTAGGGGTGGGTGTGAGGGGAAAAGGGGAAAAGCTTGGAACAAAAAAAATGTTTTGCAAAGATCAATGTAGAAAAATCACTCATATGTACTGTAAATAAAAAGCTTTTAATAAAAAAAGGAAAAAAAAGAAAGAACTTGGTTTATATTTGGAACCTTCAGACAAAAGAGATTGTAGAGAAATTACAAAGCCATACAGATGTTGTGATTTCAACAAGCTTGTCACCCTACAGAAAACATCATTGCATTGGTTGCATTAGAAAATGACAAAACAATTAAACTCTGGAAGAGTGTTAAGCCCTTTCGATATCATATCAGAGACTGTATCAAAAAGAAGTAGATCCTTTGTCTATTGTCTACTGAGTATACTGCACTATACTAAATGCAAAGAATATAAAGACAAAAATCAGTCCAAAGGAAATCTTAATTCAAACTGTGAGAATCATCCCAATTTGTGAAATTTGGACAATTAATGCCCCTTTTCAAGATAATAATGATATTGCCAGTTCATTGAATACTGAAACCAGAACATTCTTTGGAGATCATTTCATCCAAATTTTTCATCCTAAAGATAAGGAAACTGAGGCCCAGGATATGAAATTATTTGTGTGAAGTCACACAATTTGGCAGACCCATCACTGACTCCCTATTCAATTAAGGGAAGGACATTAGGCAAGTGTGATACTAATAATATATAATAGTTTTGCTGCCTCCTCCCATTTTTTTTAACAGAAGAGAAAATTGAGACCCAAAAGAGAGTTTTTGTTCAAGTTTAAATAACTTTGTGTGTTAGGGAGGGATGAAGAAAGAGAGAGAGAGAGAGAGAGAGAGAGAGAGAGAGAGAGAGAGAGAGAGAGAGAGAGAGAGAGAGAGAGAGAGAGAGAGAGAGAGAGAAGAAGAAGAGGAGGAGGAGGAGAAAGAAAAGGAGGAGGAGGAGGAGGAGGAGGAGGAGGAGGAGGAGGAGGAGGAGGAGGAGGAACAGAAAGCTACATTCTAAAAGATCAAAAGCAATTAACCCTGAATCAAAAGGAATGAATGAATATCATAATAACAAAAGGCAGTTGGGAAGAAAGGATAGGTAACAAAAATCTGGAGAGTGTTTATACTTATTAGGGGTCCATGAGGTTTTCTGTAAATTGTTTTCTGAATCTGTCTTCTCCAGTATTTAGAAAGTCAATTTTTAGGGCACTACATTTTCTCTGAAAAGACGACTTCCTGGGTTTTTCCCCCTTCTCTGTTTACATTTTATTTTCAGTTTTTAGAAAGCTTTGCTGCTTTCTCTTTGTTTATTTCCATCTGAGTCTTTATCTCTGGGGCAAATCTCCCCTTGATGATGTGTTTACCTCCCTGATACCAATAGTCCTTGACTTCAACATCTCCAAAAGTGACAGATAATATCACCTTGAAAATAAGACTGGTTTACCCTGCTTTGAGAAAATCTGAGAAACCATCACCACAATAATCTTAGTTTACACTTATCTATTGCTTTATAGTTCACAAAGGGCTTTCCTCCTCGAATGAAGCAGGCAGTGACAGTATCCTATCATATAATTTAAGAGACAGGATCAAAGGGGCTTCAAAGGACTTTCCCAGAGTCACAAAGCTACTAAATTGGTGAGTTGGGATTCAAATCACACAATCATAGAATTTCAGAACTGGAAGGAACTTCAATAGCCATCAAACCCAATCCATACTTCAATTAGAGTCTTTTCTATAACAAACAGATGATCACCTACTCTTTACTTGAAGACATCCAATTTCAGGAGAAATTCTCATTGTTATGAAGTTGTCCTGGTATCAAGCCTACATTTGCCTCCTTGCAACTTTCACCCATTAGTCCTAATATGCCCTCTAACTTTAAATCCAAAATCTGAACTTTCAGAATAGAGGAATTAAAATGTGATTATTGAAATTATAAAAGATTTTTATTATTTTTCTCAAAAAATGACACCACAGTTTCTTTATATAGCAAGTTATCTTGATGCATTTAGCATTTGCTCTAAGATAAAACCATTGTATATATATATGTGTGTTGTGTGTGTGTGTGTGTGTGTGCAAATATATGTGGAGAGAATAAAATGATAAATATTTTGAAAAATATTTTCTATTGTAATGTTTTATAAGAAATGATAGATATGAGGAATTCAATGAAAGATGAGAGGACGTACAAAATGGTGCAAAGTGAAGAAAGCTGAATCAAAAGAATAATATGCATAATGACTACAATAATGTAAAAGATAAAAGACGAAACAATAGAATGTTGATGAATTGAAATGAAAAGTCTTGTCGCTGGATAACTAATAAGAAAAGAGATCTTCCTCCTTTTAATAAATGGGGAGTAAGGGATAGTTAGTTGGTGTAATAGATAGAACACCAGCCCTGAAGTCAGGAGGATCTGAGTTCAAATTTGACTTCAGACACTTAACCTTCCTGTCTGTGTGACCTTAGGCAAGTCACTTAACCCCAATTGCTTCAACAAATAAATAAATAAATAAATAAATGGGAAGTAGAAGAGATGGAATATGGGAAGCGAATATATTATAAATATATTATAAATTGTCAGATGCAGTCACTGTCAATTGGCTTTCCTTAAATGTCTTTCCTCATTACAGGGATGCAGTATTTGGGGGAAAACTGGTATAAATGCAAAAAATTATAATAGACCATTTTTAATGTACTTTGTTAAATATCTAATTTCTGGATGTTCTACAATGAAGATTATGTCAACTTGTACTTTACCTCTTGGTTCTTAAAGTTTAAGGAAGAGACAGTGACCTACACATAATTCCAAAGGGCAAGGCAAAAGAACCGAAACATGAAACCAGTACAAGGATTGACTGATCAAATAGGGCCAATTTGATATGTAATTGAGCCATTAATGTGTACAAGGCATTGTTATAAGAGGTAGAATTCCAAAGACAAGTAAAAACAGTCCCTGTCCTCAAGAAACTTTCATCTGAATGGGGGATACAATGGTAAATAACTAGGTATATACAAGATATATGAGGAATAGGTAGAAGATAATCTCAAAAGCAAAGCTACAAGCAGGTGGGGGAAACAAGACAGGCTTCTTGCATAAAGTGGGATTTGAACTGAGTCTTGATGGAAGCCAGAGGAACTAAGACACAGATGAGTAACCTATTAAGATTAAGTGATGTACCCAAGATTACTCAGTTGCTAAGCATCAGAAATGGAATTTGAACACAGTCCTCTTATTCTAGGGCAGTTAGGTAGTCCATTGGATAGAATGTTTGGCTTGAAATCAGGAAGACTCATCTTTGTGAGTTGAAATCTGACCTCAGACACTTATTAGCTGAGCCACTTAACCATGTTTGCCTCAGTTTTCTCACTTGTAAAATGAGTTGGAAAAGGTAATAGCAAGCCACTCCAGTATCTTTGCCAAGAAAACCCTAAATGGGATCACAGACATGACTGAAATGACTGACCAACAAAACAGCAACCTCTGACTCTCAGGGCTCTCTCAATGGTACCACATTGTTTTCCTAGCAAAATGATGCTCCTAAAAACAAATCTAACACCAACACCATTTTTAAAAAAAGTCATTTCCTGTTATCTCTAGGCTAAAATACAAAATGATCAGATGGCATCTATATCCCTCTGGATTTCTGGCTTCCAACTATCTTTCCAATCTGATTTCATATAATCCCACTTGATGAAATCTTTCATCTAATACCCAAAGTCAAGTCTTTCAAGAATTCCTGCTCTCAAACTAGGCATGTTTGACATGACATTGGTCTTTTTCAGTTTAAGTCCTTCACTAGGATGTTAAGGTATAGTAAAAGCACAGATTTGCTTTTTTTGCCTTTAGTAAAATTTGTTCTTATAACTGGGAGAAGGGAATGTCAATTTTCTGCATCTCTCTCTGGGTCTGTTATAATATATAAGTTGAAAAGCCAGCAAGCATTCATTCACTACAGTGAGAGAAAGTATCAAGAAATCATTCCAATGAGATGTTAACAACCACCTCCACTAGAGTAAGGTTTCTTAAACTTTTTCCACTCGCCACTCCTTTTTTTTTTGCACGAGAAATGCTTATGTGACTTTAGCGTATAGGCATATAAAATAGGTATATAAACCAAACAATTACTGATAATAAATACTAATTTCATGACTCCCATAATTAGTTACAATATCCCATATAGGGTGGTGATCCACAGTTCAAGAAACTGGGCACTGGAGCACAGGGATATGACTCATCCATAAATAAAATGTAAACTCCTTGAGATGAGTAATTTTTCACTTAAAGTCTTAGAGATGGAAAGTCTTGGGTTCAAATCCTGCCTCTGATACATATGAGCTCCATGATCCTTGGCAAGTCATTTAACTTAGATTGCTCTAGACAACTCTAGAAAATTGTTATACACTGAAGAGAGAATACCAAACTGCATTGGAAGATGGAGTTTTATTATTCAAGAATTTCTTCTGCTAATGAAATCACAGGTCCCTATTCCTGTTCCTAGCACCTCAAATGGTTTCTGGAATAATATTAAGTTAAAATAATATTAAATTATTAAATATTTGCTGAATTGAAATAAGTCTTCAAAATATCCCAATGATCCTCATTTTAATAGAAAGTTTCTCATGATAATTTAGTCATGGGACACTGGTATTAGAGATATATTAATGATCACAGATCTGGATTTGGGAACTCTGAAAGTTTAGAATCCTTATTGCCAGAAGAAAGAAAAGATGAGAAAATTTTGGAGAAAAAGAGAGGAAAGCAAGCCTATATTCATTAGGAAAAAAATTGCACATAATATTTTCTATGTTCAGATTTTTATATTTAATAATTTAAAAGGGAATAGTACTTAAATTGATATTTTTGCTCTCTAACTCTTTATTCCCATTATAGATAATTGTCTCTACTAATGTAGAATGGTGCTTTCTGAGCAACTATAGTTTAAAAGATTTGCCTAGATGAGCAGAATTAAGGAGATTTGTCCAAAGTTAGAAACTCAGTTAGGGTCAGAGCTGGAATTTGGATGTAGGTGTTTCAAAGTTTTATCCATTATGTTTCTGCCTCTTCCACATAGTAGGATCTTAAATACTTGTTTGATTCTGTATGATTCACATAGGCAGGTCTCAATACATTTAAGTTACCTGAAGGCAGTTTGACTCAGCATAATCAGAACTTTCTATTACAATTAGAGTTGTCCAACAAGTGAATAGTCTGTCTTAATAAGGTGGTAAATGCTCTTTACAATACAGCAAAGAGTATTCCATGGAATGATTTCTACAATGGGTGGGCAGCTGAGCTGGATTCCTAAGGTATCTCCCCACTTTCACATTCTTTGATTTTAGCTGTCATTTCCTTTAGGAACTAACCAATGAAGATGGACATATTGGTCATCTTTATATAGAATTTTAAAACATATACATAAAAAGATAAGTAATAACTTAAGATAGCATTTGATGAGGTTAAAAGAATTAAAACAGATGAGTGTCAGAGAGTTCAGAGGGAGGAGGAATAAATCTGGCCTCTGACAGTTGGGAAAGGTCAGCCAATGTAATGCTCCAAGAGAAACTAAGGCAGTATTACAGATTGGAGATTGGTTAATATTTTATTGATGGTAATGGAAAGTTTAGAATCCATAGCTATGAATGGGACTGAATGGGACTCTTATCTCAAAGCACCCAGTCCTGGAGAGTTAGATTGGCAGACATGAGCCAGCCATCTGGATCTCAAAGTATCCAGTGATTAGTGAGTTTGCTCCAATGATTCTTATAGGGCTCCAGCGCTCAGGGAAACAAAGAAACTCAAGAGGCAGAAGGAGGGGTAGGACATTGGGGGATTGGAGTTCCAAGAAAGGACTATCAATTCAGTTCTGACAGTTTGGGGGTATGGAGGAAGGATCATAAATTCTGATAAGTTTGGGAAGAAGTTAGGAGCTACTGAGTCTGAAGCCAAAAGATAAAGGATATGTCTAGGTATTTGAGATAGGCCATCTGGAGGTTTTATGACTCTTTGCAATGCCAGTGGCCATTACTCTGCAGACCAATTATCTCTGAATGGTCAGAAGGAGGAGGGGATTGCTACTGAGGCATAACAAATAAGGAAAACTGAGACAAAACAATTGAGGGAAACCGAGACAGGGGAACTGTGGCACAACACCTTGAACAAACAAGGGTGGAGCTTAGATAAATAGAGAGGATGGAGATGGCATTCAACATCATAAGACAATATGGATAAAAGTATGAAAATGTAAATACCCATTGTCTATGCTAAGGACAGCCTCAGTCTCATAATATTTCACAGTAGGATGTTGTGTCTCTAAAGTAATGAGACGACTTCTCCATTTGTGCTCATCCAAGCTCAGAATTCATTAGACTTTCACTTTCTATTTTCTCAACTCCTAAACATACTAAACAGTACACCTCAGAGTTGTAAAATATCTTTAATAATGATGACTACTCTTCTAATAATTTTTTGTTGTTCAATCATTTCAGTCATGTTCAACTCTTCAAGATCCCATTTAGGGTTTTCTTGGCAAAGACACTAGAGTGGTTTGCCAGTTCCTTCTCCAACTCATTTTAGAGATGAAGAAACTGAGACAAGTAAGGTTAAGTGATTTGCCCAGGGTTACACAACTAGTTAAGTGTCTAAACCTGGATTTGAACTCACAGAGGTGAGTCTTTATGACTCTGGACCTTGTGCTCTATCTACTTCTCCATCTAGTAGCTCCCTGATTGATTTAAATTGAATGGAAATAGCAATTATTTCTGGTTTGACCAGAAACCCTGAGGGTCTTCCCCTCCCAGATTTATTTATTTGGATTTGAAAGGGGGGACTAGGTGAAAAAGGAGATTTTTAACCTGGATGAGTGCAGCAGCCTCAGTCAAATTGAGACCTATTGAAAACCTTAACTTAAAAAGGCCAAAGTTTCCCATTTTATCCAGGGCCATCTCAGCTAGATATAATTGATCTTTATCTTGCCACTGGACCCAAATAGCTCTGGAGGAGAAAGTGAGGCAGGTGACCTTTCTCCCTCTCTCCCTCAAATCGAACTCACTTGCATGTCATGGCATCATCTCTCTGATATCATGGTCCTCTATGAGAAAAAAGCACAAACAACAACCACTATACCAGTGGTTCTTAAAGCATAGCTGCAAGTCTCACAAAGTGTGTCATGAAATTTTGGATTAGTGAAGTCATCGTGACTCCATGTTCTCTTCTCAGTGTTTACAGACCTATATAATAGTAGGTAACTGGGTGGCAGAGTGCCAGGCTTAAAGTCAGGAAGACTCGTCTTCCTGAGTTCAAATCTAGCCTCAGATACCTACTAGCTCTGTGACCCTGTTTGTTAACCCTGTTTACCTCAATTTCCTCATCTGTAAAATGAGCTGGAGAAGGAAATGGCAAAGCACTCTAGTACCTTTGCTAAGAAACCCCCAAATAAGGTCACAAAGAATCAAATATGACCCAATTGACAAAACAACAACAAAAAGCATTTATATAGGGCTTTAAGGTTCTCCACATAATAACTCTTGAAAGTTTGTAAAATGCTTCCCTATTTTACAGATGAGAAAACTGAGGTTGAGGGAAGTTAAATGATTTGCCCAGGATCACGTAGCTAGTAAGTGTCAGAGTTGAACTTGATCTTGCTTACTTTTTTTTTCTCTTTTTTTTCCTTTTTGATCTGATTTTTCTTGTGCAGCATGATAAATATGGAAATACATTTAGAGGAATTGCACATATTTAACCTATATTGGATTATTTACTGTCTAGGAGAGGGAGGAGGATGGGAAGGAGGGAGAAAAAATATGGAACACATGAATTTTATAAGGGTGAATTCAAAACTATCTTTGCATGTATTTTGGAACATAAAGAAGCTATTATAATAAATACATAAATAAATATGTTTAATAATTGGTTAGGGAATGACTGACCAAGTTGTGCTGATTGAGATGGAACACTACTGTGCTATAAGAAATGATGAGTTCAATGATCTTAGAGAAACATAAAAAGATCTGTGGAAATGATGAAGAATGAAATGAGTAGAACCAAGAGAACATTATATACAATAACAATACTGTTTTAAGACTGACATTACATGAATAAGTCATTTTGCAAACTATAAATATTTAAATTAATTTATAAAAGGCATATGAAAAGACTCTGCATCCAGAGCAAGAACTGATTAAATAGTTTGTATAGAATAATATATATATATATGTATATCTCTCTATATATTTGTATGTTAGCCATTTCTAGGGCTGGGATTGGAAGAGAGAAGAAAAAAAGAAAAAGAAAGAAATGTACATGATAACTTTATTATATACTTAAGAAGAATGCAAGTTGTGCATAACAGATTTGCATTTTCATGTGAAATCATATTTTTGTTATGCCATGCAATAGAAATGCTTGGTTTTTTCCATAAATTAAAAATAAAATGAATAATGTAAAAAGGAGATATATATATATACATACATAATTTATATAGGGATATTTTATATATGTATAAATTATTCATGCTTATATATGTATATATGTATTATACACAGAGACCACATACATATCACACTATACCAGCATACCAGCATATTATACAAGCACACTAACCTCAAGACACATCAGATCTTGAATTTACACAGAACTCAATAAAAAAGGATGCTATACTAAAGTGAAACTGCATATATAAATTCTACAATGTTGCCAACTGAAACATTCTGTATGCCCCAACTCTTTATGACAAATAACCTTTCACAGTGAGCAAAAATTAAAAAAAAAACTTGTTGAAAGCTGCCAACTCCACCAATGCTGCCTCTGAGGTCTCTCAGAACCAAGTTTTCAAGCTTTCTACAGACAACAAAAGCACCAACCAGAAAAACCAGAAATCTTTTACAGTTAGAGGGAGATTTCACCCACACTGAAAGTTAAAGTGAGTAAACATCTAAACTGTTTCACCAAGTATTGGAAGAAGAGACTCACATTTTCCCCCTTTCACTGCTGCCACGCTTATTGAACTTTTAAATGTGTATCAAATAGAATTAGACTTGTGCTACTTAGTCTAGCCCTAAAGAATTGGGAGCCATGGGTGGGAATTCTCAAAAGCAAAATGCAGACTTGATGTCAGGAAAAACTTTCTAATAATTGGGGCTAACTCAAAGTGAAATGTGCTGCTTCCAAAGGTAATGGGTTCCCCCTCACTTTTGATCTTTCGAAGAAGCTTGGATGACTATTTGTCGAATATGTTGTAGAGAGAATTCTTATTTAGGTGTGGATTGAGCTAGATGGCTCTTGAGATCACTTTCAATTCTGAAATTCTGTGATTCTATAATTTTTTTCCTGCTTCTTTGTAAGATTAGTGATTTATCTTTTTTCCTTGAAAGGCAAATCCTGAATCTTAATGAGGTCTAGTTCAGTCTGGTATCTAGGACCCACCCAACTAAAAAGTTTAAGACCATTTTTTTCCTATCCATTCCAGCACCTTCTCTCTTAATCCATTTTTTGGTCCCTTGAAAATCAGGCCACACAGATTTAGAGAAAGGGTATATGATATGAAATCTGAAAGATGGAGGAAAGTGATTTTGAGTCAGAAGATCTGGATTTAAGTCCTGACTTTTGTTACTGTTTGTGTCTGGCATATAGTAGGTACTTAATAAATATTTCTTGATCGACTAATTGACTTGTGGAATTGTAGTGTAGTGGGCAAAGCATTGACTTTCGAATTAAAGGGCTTGGATTTGATTTCTGGCTCTATGGTTTGGTAGGTTGTTGTCCTTTGTGCTTGAAAAAGACCAAAATGACTATGTTGGGGTCAAAGTAAAGTGTCTAATTGTGGCTGATCAGACCAATAAGAACTCAGAAGATTCTGACACGTCAGGTACAAATAGTCCATATGAGCATTTAGAGTGAAGAAGTCTCTAAATTTCCTCATCTCATGATGTTTTGTTTGTTTGTTTATTTTGAGCTACTGCAATTATGCTTTGTTTACAGAGAACAGAGCCTTCTTAGATTTGGGCACACTATGCTGAATGGTCCTGGGCTTGTGTCTCCCACAAAGTTCTTTATAGTGATTTTGAGAGTGTCCTTGTATCACTTCTTCTGATTTTTGTGTGTTGCCTTCTGTGAGTTAATCTTAAAGTAAACTTTTAGTCACACATATATTTGGTATTCACATAATGTGGCCAGCCCATCAGAGTTGCACTATCTTTAATAGAGTTTGAATATTTGGCAGTTCATCTCAAGAAAGGATCTCAATGTCCAGTACCTTATCTTGCCAGGTAATCTTCATAATCTTCCTAAAACAATTCAGATGGAAGTGATTTCATTTCTTGGCATGTCATTAGTATATTATAGGATTCACAAGTATATAATAATGAGGACTTCACAACAGCACTGTCAGTTTGGTAATCAGCCTAATACCTCTACTCTCTCACATTTTCCTTAAGAGCTTCCTAAACACTGAGTTAGTTGAGAAAGTTTGTGTCAACCTCTTCATCTATGTGGATATCCATAGACAGTATCATGCAAAGGTAAGTAAAGTTAACCACAGCATTCAAAATTTCTCCATTTGTAACAGTGGTTTCATGGATGGATGCAAGTTGGTGGAAAATCTGTTTTCTTGGTGTTAATTATTAAGTCAAAATGAACACAAGCAGCAGAGAATTGATCTATACGTTGACAACTCAGCCTTAGATGTTGCACTGAGTGCACAATCATCTGCCAACAAAAAGTCACACACCAGTGTTTCCTTTCTCAGATTATTTTTCTTGTAGATATGATTTTTCTTCCACAACAATGGTAAGTGTGGAAATGTGTATACATGTATTCTATTTATCAAGTATTTTAACATAATTAACATGTAGTGGATTTCCTGCCATCTAGGGGAGGGGTGGGGACTAGGGGGGAAAAATTTGTAACAGAAAGCTTTGTAAGGGTCAATGTTGAAGAATTACCCATACAAATGTTTTACAAATAAAAAGTTTTAATAAAGGAAAAAAATTAAAAAATTATAAAAAGTCACACACCAACTATCCCTCCACTTTAGTATTGACTTGTAGCCTTTTCAAGTTAAATAAATTTACTGTCTCGGGAGTAGCTGACTTTATTGACATTTTTATATTCATTGAAGGTTGTATTAATAAGGAACAATGTGCTGCAGCAAGGAGTTTAGTTTCAGTTTGGATCATAGTGAATAAAGAAATTGGTATAGTAGGAAATAAGGTTTATTGTAACAAAAGAAAGATAGATTAAAAAGAAAGATACCTCACCAAATCAGGAGAACACATACATCACAAACAGCTGGGGGCTCCCAGTTCACCTTCCAGAGTCCCAACTGGGAAAGTCCCAGGCAATGCTTCCATTTCATAGGTGAGACTCCAAAGTCTAGTTTCTCAGTGTGGACTTAAGTATACTTTTAGATAAAAAAAAAGGCATTGAGCCAACTTCTTGTATGACTAATAGAGGTGTTTGCTTTTTCCTCTAGAGCTGACCAAGCTCCTAAGAAAGAGGTGCATCTTCTTCATATGATTATTGTCCTAGAATTTTAGTTCCGGGGATGCATAAGGAGTGTTCGACTTCCAAGAAGCAGGCCAGACTTCCAAGGAGAAAAACAAACCTTTTTTCAATGAAGTCATGACAGTTTTAAGGGTCACAGCAAATACATGTTCTCATGAATGGAGATGTTCACCCTTTCAAAAGTATCTGACAACATCACTGAAACACCATGTTAAAAAGTATGAAAGCAAAAACACAGCCATGCTGGGAAAACACAAAGAGCATTGTCTATTATCCATAACCTGTGTAAATATGCCAGACTGATGTTTGCTATTGATGAACTTCCCGGTACAATCAAATTTTGTCATGATTTTCCACAAGCCCTTATTATTGACTGTATCAGAGGCATTAGTCAGATCTATGAATGTTGCATCCAGAGGAAAGATCAGCCTATTAAGGAGGACTCTTCGAAGAATTTTGCCAAAAAAACTTGAGAGAGACCTTCCCTGTGATTATTACAGGATAATCTATTTCCGTTTCCTTTCTCTCCTTGTTATATAACCCAAAATATTTCAGTCAGCCTTTGTATAAATAGTAGACCTGCTTCTCATTACTTGCATTACCTTTAACAAGTCATTTTCCTGATTTCCAACTAGGTTTTCTCTTATGAAAATGGAGCTATTCCAAATGGATAATCTCTAAGGCCCTTCCAGCTCCAATCCTATGAACCTAAGCTACTTAAGTGCTCTTTGACTCAGTTTCCTTATTTGAAAATGGGTGATAATATCCCATTCTGTATGTTCCCACTATTGTTAACATGCCCATTGACAGCATCAGCAGCAACAAGAAATACCAGATGGGGGCTGCTAGGTGGAGCAGTGGATAGAGCATCAGCCCTGAAGTCAGGAGGACATGAGTTTAAATATGATCTCAGACACTTAACACTTCCTAGCTGTATGACCCTGAGAAAGTCACTTAACTCCAATTGCCTCAAAGAAAGAAAGAAAGAAAGAAAGAAAGAAAGAAGGAAAGAAAGAAAGAAATATCAGATGATCCCTGGAAAGAGGGAGCATATTATTGTACGGATATGTCCTAAAGATAGTGTGAAGACCTGTTTACAGGAGGGAGAAGGTAAAAACTCACCTATTGGAACCAAGTCCAAGGATATGGTGGGGGGAGGGGATGGAAGGTAAGGAAAGATAATGATGATGATGGCTTAGAACACAGGCAACATGGCAAGGAGATGACTGGAAAATGTTTAATAAAATATGGCCAACTCTTAGAATCCTCCACTAAATGAGCCTGTGTTCTCTTGTAGTAGCGGTCAAGTTCAGGAAGTTCCTACTACATCGGAAAGACTTTGAACTCGGGTCTGAAAACAAGTTTGCACCTATCATCTGAGGGCCAACCTGACTAAATTAGGAGAAATTTAATTCCCAGACTCACACAAGACACACACACACACACATACACAGAAGACATTTCTTTGTTCATAGAAACTCTTGAAAACCTACTGAGATGATGTCAGAGAGGCCTAGAGAGACTTACATGAACTGATACTAAATGAAGTGAGCAGAACCAGGAGATCACTGTACATGGCTACAACAAGATTATACAATGATCAATTCTGATGAATATGGCTCTTTTCAACAAAGAGATGATTCAGGCCAGTTCCAATGATTTTGTAACAAAGAGAACCATCTACACCCACAGAAAGGACTGTGGGAACTGAGTATGGATCACAACATAATATTTTCACTTTTTTATTATTGCTTGCTTGCATTTTCTTTTCTTTTTCTTTCTTTCTTTTCTTTTCTTTTTTTCTTTTTCTTTTTTTTTTTGCTGAGGCAATTTGGGTTAAGTGACTTGCCCAAGGTCACACAGCTAAGATGTGTTAAGTGTCTGAAGCTAAATTTGAACTCAGGTCTTCCTGACTTCAGGGCTGGTACTCTATCCACTGTGCCACTAGCTGCCCCTATTTTCTTTTTCTTTTCTTTTTTTTCTTTTTGATCTGATTTTTCTTGTGCAGCAAGATAATTGTATAAGTACATATGCATATATTGGATTTAACATATATTTTACTATGTTTAAAATATATTGGATTACTTGCCATCTAAGGGAGGGGATGGGGGGAAAGAGGGGAAAAACTGGAACACAAGGATTTGCAGGTTTCAATGTTGAAAAATTATCCATGCATATGTTTTGAAAATAAAAAAGCTTTAATAGAAAAAAAGATTATGTGATGATCAATTCTGATTGACATAGCCCTTCTCAATGAGGTGATTCAGGCCAATTCCAATAAACTTGTGAAGAAGAGAGCCATCCACATCCAAAAAGAGGACTGTGGGAACTGAATGTGGATCATAATATAGTATTTTCACCTTTTTGTTGTTGTTTGCTTGCTTTTTGTGTTCTTTCTCATTTTTTCCATTTTGATCTGATTTTTCTTGTACAGTGTAAAAATTGTGGAAATGTGTATAGAAGAATTGCACATGTTTAATATATATTGGATTATTTGCTGTCTAGGGGAAGGGGTGGAAGGAAGGAAGGGAGAGAAAATTTGGAGCACAAGGCTTTGCAAGGATGAATATTGAATACTACCTTAGTATATATTTTTGAAAATAAAAAGCTATTATTTACAAAATAAAACAAGCAAACAAACAAAAAGAAAAAAAAGAAAGAAGTCTACTGAGATGCAGATAGTTATCATCTTTGCCAGTGAATTCAGTTTCCTCATCAATGAAATCAAGAGTTCTTGAAGTACTGAAATATTATTAAAAATCTTAGAAATTTAGAATTGGAAGAGGTTTTAGAGGTCAACTTATTCAAGCATCCTCATTTTGCAAATACCCAGAGAAGTTTATTGAGGTCCAGAGAAGCAGAGTGATGAAATCAGTGGAAAGAGAACTGGATCTTGCATCACAGGGACCTGGATTCAAATTTCTAACACTTAATGGCTATGTGGCCAGGAGCAAGGGACTTAATTTTTCCAAATTCTGGTTTTTTCATGTTTAAAATTGAGAAAATAATACTTGCAGTACCTAATTCATGGGGTAATTGTGAGGCTCCCCCAGAAAGGGTAAAGTACTGATTATTATTATTATTATTAAACATTGATTATTATTAAATAATTTACTCAAAGTCATTCAACTAGTTAGTAGTAGAGCTGGAACTAGAACCTAGGTTTCAGTGCCCTTTGAACCAAATCAAAGGATATAATATTTATAAATTGTTTAGTGAATAATTAATAGCACATCGTGAATAATGAATGTTTGTTCCCTTCTCTTCCCCCTTTACACCACACTAGACAGTATGTTTTATCATTATCATTATCATCATTTGCATCTGCATCTAAAAGAGAGAAAACTTTGGTCTGTTCCTGCCAGGTCAGTTTTCCACCTCTATGCTACATTGTTTCTCCTGGCTATTGTTATTGTTATTATTTTTCAAAGATTCTAGTTGGATGTTCACTATGGATATTTCTTACAATGACTGTAACCCATCCATTGCTGCCTGAAGAAGCTAGGTGCACAATGGAGAGAACAGGAGGTAGTTAGATGGTGCAGTGAATAAAGCACCAGCCCTAAAGTCAGGACAACTTGCCTTCAAATCTGGTCTCTGACACTTAATACTTATTAGTTGTGTGACACTCTGTGTCAGTTTCCTCATCTGTAAAATGAACTAGAGAAGGAAATGGCAAGTCACTGTAGTATCTCTGGCCAAAAAAAAAATGGGATCCTGAAGAATCAGACAAGACTGAAACAACTGATCAACAATAAACACTACAGGAGCAGCGAGGTGCTGAAGTGGGTAGATTACCATCCCTGAAGTCAGGGGGACCTAAGTTCAAATCTGGCCTCAGACACCTAACTCTTCCTAGCTCTGTGACCCTGGGCAAGTCACTTAATCCAAATTGCCCAGTTACCAAAAAAAAAAAAAACAACCCAAAAACAAACAAACAAAAAAACCCCAATAACACTGTGAAACTTAGGTCTATTGCCACCCATAAGTTTTCTATGACAATGCGGAGGGTTTTCCTTGATTTCTTATATCATGGAATGCACAGACTGTTCATTAACTTCCCACCTCTTCCCATGTGAGCAGACCTTCTTTTTCAATATTTCTTTGATGACATAATTTCCTCTGCTTATCTTTTGTCTTTCCATGTTTGTAACGTGTTGCTATCGTTGTTACTGTGAAAGCAAAAGAAACACTCTCTGCACTAGATTAGACATCTAAATAACTTTCAACATATGCTGAACCTGCTGTGTCAACATATGTAAATAGGAAGAATAATATTTTTCCCCTGATGGGAAGATGTCTCTGCTCCCAAAATAAAATTTACTCAAATATATAGAAAGACAACGTTGTTTTTTTAAGTCCTATATAACCATTCTTATTTTTTGCCCCAAAATATACTCTCTTTGCTTCTTCATCATGTTTGATGGTGATGATTTAAAAGAGAGGTAAGGATTTTGAAAAACTATCATTTCAACTCATTTTGCTAAAGTTTGACTTCAACTTCTCAATAAAGAATGAAGGTGACCCTGGATTACTTAAAGCTATGCCAAAAGAGCACACACTCTGCCAGCTCTGATAATCTGGAAGGGTTGAAAAGTGTGGGTATAGGGATATATAGGCATGTGGGTCTACAGTCTGTGGGGCAGCCTGACTAAGGTTGAAGAAGTTCATTGCCAGAAGGTTGGAAGCCCACTGAGGAATTTTTCTGGCCACAGAAATCCATGAAGACTTCTATTATTTTTTTTCTAATGGAGAGGTTGCCATATACATTAGGATATGGAAAACTCAGTAATGAAACAAATCAGGAACTTTTTTGAAGCATTGAAAAGATGTACCTACCAGTCTTCTTACTCTTTGTTATCCTCTAAATGTTCAAAGGAGGTGATAATTGTAAAGTATTTAGCATAAGTGATTGATAACTATTTTTTTCCTTCCCCTACCTGCTGAAAATCAGAATTGGGACACCATCTGCCACTCAGTTGCTAAAGTGAGTTTCCTAAAACACAGGTCCCATCCTACCCTCCACTCATTAAATTCCTATGGTTTCCTTTCTCTCATCTCCAGGAACAAATACAAAATAATATTTGACTTTTAAAGTCCTTTGGAATGTTGCCCTTGCCTACCTTTTCAGTCTTTTCATACTTTACTTCTCTATACTCATTCTCTGATCCAGGCACTCTTGCCTATTTACTACTCCTTACACATTGCAACCCCATTTCCCATCAACCCATACCTTTGGGTTGGTTGTCCCTTATGCCCAGAATTCATTGCCCCCTCACTTTGATCTCTTAGCTTCCCTGCTTTCTTTCAAAAACTTACTTCTAACCTCAGATTGGAGCCATTTCAAGATACTTATGGGTGGCAATGGACAGAAGTTTGATAAGATGGATAGGAACATTAACGTTATTGAGTTGTTCCAGTCATGACTAACTCTTCATGACCCCATTTGTGGTTTTCTTGGTAAAGATACTACAGTGGTTTGCCATTTCCTTCTCCAGTTCATTTTAAAGATAAATAAACTGGATCCATTTCTGACACCAAACTCCTTTCTGCTAGTCTCTTCCCTCTGGAGCTATCTTCCATCTACTCTGTATATATCATATATGAACTAAACTAAACTAAACTAAAATCCACATGTCTTTATAATGTGAGTTCTTTGAGGGCAGGGACCATGTTCTTGCTTTTCTTTGTATCCCCATTGCTTAGCATGATGCCTGACACAAAAGAAGTGCTTAATAAATGTTCGTTGACTTACTAGGTT
Source organism: Myrmecobius fasciatus (assembly GCA_023553655.1). Taxonomy (NCBI): domain Eukaryota; kingdom Metazoa; phylum Chordata; class Mammalia; order Dasyuromorphia; family Myrmecobiidae; genus Myrmecobius; species Myrmecobius fasciatus. The sequence goes on from JAJPUD010012235.1 coordinate 23,623, forward strand.
GGTACTTTGAGGGCAAATATCTACTATACTCACTAATATGGAGTGGAATTCTGAGTGGAGAAATTAGAACATCAGGAGCCAGCAGGGACCTGGAGCATAAACAGTCATGCTCTTTGGTGTCCAGTAATTCTGCATCTTCTCATCAGTAGGTAAAAGAGAGACTTGGGTTCATGCACCTGAATGGGATCTTTCCTTCAAGTCCTGAATTTGGGTTGGAGGCGTCTTTGGTTTGAGAAGAGCTACATTTACATAGTCTACAATAATAGTTGTTTTTAATAGTTTATGTAATTACTTCTGAGTAAAGAACTACAAATAATTAAACCTTTATGTCATGCTCAAGTAATTAGCCTAATGAAACACAGCAAGCATGAGAAGAATAATAATAACAGCTTGCATTTATATAGTGCTTTAAAGTTTGGAAAGTACTTTAGAAATATTATACCAGGGCAGCTAGGTGGCTCAGTGGTTAGAGCACCAGCCCTGAAGTCAGGAGGACCTGAGTTCAAATCTGGTCTCAGACACTTAACATTCCCTAGCTGTGTGACCCTGAGCAAGTCACTTAACCCCAATTGCCTCAGCAAAAAGTAAAAAAAAAAGAATTTAAAAAAAGAAAGAAATATTATACCAATTTATTTTTACAGCAACTCTGAGAGGCAGGTGCTATCATTTGTTGTTTATATTTGTATTATTTGTTTATAGTCAAGAAAACTGAGGCAGAGAAAAATTGATGATCTTGGCCAGGGTCACACAATAAATAAGTATCCAAACAGTTTTTTTAACCCAAAGGAGGGATGAGGGCAAAATCTTCTTATGAGTAGGAACTGAGCCAGGAGACTAATGCAATAAATCCACACTCACACACCCCAGACTAACAAAAAAGTATTGTTAGCCTGAATAAGTTGAATCAAAAGAACAATGCTCTGAGATAAATAGCTCTCTGAGAACTGCACAGAACTTAGCTTTTCCTCAGAGTATTCTCTAGTATTGGGTTGAATGCATAACAACTGGGATGAACATGGATGGGATTGTTAATGCCTGGACCTGTCTTTACCATGGTGTGTCAATGACCTGAGGAACGATTTGGTAGATAAGCTAAGAAGCATTTAATGAATGACTACAATATATGAAGCACTGTGGAAAATATAAAGATGTTTTAAATAGTCCCAAAAGCAAGGAGCTTCCAATCTAATTTGCAGACTATTTCTCCAGACACTAAGAACTCTAGTTGTCTACATCAGCAATGAGCAACATCATAGTCATTTATGTTTAACTGTCTTACAACAACTAGCAGAGAAGACAGGCTAGAGAACAATACCAAATTTACACAGCTTAGTTGTGTTCTGTGTGTCAAGAATTTAATTACTTTAATGATGTATGTTTCTTTCTAAGTGAGCTGCAATTAACAAAAGCCAGTAATAATCCCAATGAAAAATGTGACTAAAAAGGGGGGAAAACAATACTATCCCATGCTAATTCTTAGCCATGATCTTTATCCAGCCTAGAACTGGAAGAGATTCTTTATTCCAGATCTAGCTAAAACTATAAAAAAGGTGAAGATTATTTAAGGTACCTCACTCTTTAATTTAGTCCCTCCTCTTTCCATTCTGTCAAGTTGTCTCTAAGCTCTTTCTCCAAGCCACACTCATGGGTTGTGTCTTAATACCCCAACATCCAATTCTTTATCTTCTTTCCTTCATTTGCTCTAATCAAAGTTTTTTTTTGTCCTATTCTGTTTATAACAGCTTGATGTATTACATCTCTTAAATGTGTGGCTGTGTTTGTGGGAAACTCAATAAGATCTTTTTACATCTTGTCCAAATAACTGGCCCGTAAATGGAACTTGTCATTTATTCTCTCAAGAGATGAGTTTCTACAAGATATCTCAAGGATCTAGAGTATTCTGTGCATCTTCTCTTTAAAAGCAATAATTCAGTGGGGGCAGCTAGGTGGCGCAGTGGATAGAGCACCAGCCCTGAAGTCAGGAGGACCTGAGTTCAAATCTGGTCTCAGACACGTAACAGCTGTGTGACCCTGGGCAAGTCACTTAACCCCAATTGCCTCAGCAAAAAATAAATAAATAAATAAAAGCAATAATTCATAAGTCCCCACTAGTACGTTTCCCTTTGATAATAAGATGGTAAATGTGATTAGCTCTTAGCAAAGTAATTAAGTTGACATTTTTAAAAAAAAGGCAGTAGCTACAAAACATTCCTATCATTAACCTGAGGCTCACTTTCGCATAAATACATATAGTGTCTATGGGAAGAATGGGCACAAACTTATTAGAGCACAATGGTAGTGAGACTCACATGTAGGATACACATAGAACAAAGACAGTTCACGTTTCCTATTATTGTAAGGCCTGGAAGTCTTTTCTTTCTCTTAGTATAGTCCAAACACAATTCTGTTTTGGGGTAGGCTTTTCAGCAAGGCTTCCTAGGTCTACTTAGCTCCAAAATTTGAGTCATGACTGTTTGGTCTAGCTCTTGAATTTAGAGTTCTTGCTCCTAGATCTTCCTATTTCAAGATGCTGTCTCTCTATATCTATGTCTGTCTGGAGTATGTATTTCTGCTTCCTCTCTGTGTCTCAAACTCTATCAAAGTAACTCTGAATTTCCAGATGAGATCTTTCTATCTACATGATTAGTTCCGTTTTTAGGGAATAGAAGAGAGAATTGTCCCACCTCAATCTCCACAAAGCTTAAACCTACATTCCTACCCTCAAACTATTGGACACCTTTTTTAAAAAAATAAATAAACAAATAAAGCAAGCCTAAGAGCATTTTACTGATTCTTTCAATGGCTAGATTTTGGTATTTGGTTGTCTACATTCAATGACTAAAGTGTAATAAATTTCTCCAGTTGATTAAGGAACTATTTCATACCTTTTTAGAGGGTTATGAAAAAACACCTTAACAATTCATTAACATAAGCTTCAAAAGAGACAAGGTAGTTCAGTGGGATCTTGGGTTAGTCACTTAACCACTTAAAATGAAGGAATTGGGCTAATTGATATCTAAAGTTTCTATTTCTACTAGATTTTAGAAGTTTGTTTTGGTAGGCCAGCTGCTTAATTCTGTCAAGGGGAGGATCAGTTGGTTTGTTTTCTTTCTCCTTGAGTTAATGAGGAAAGAATAACATCAATTGTTCTATTTACTTCAGAATCATCTCATTTACAAGATGGAAGGTGCCTTAGAAATCAGCTAGCCTAGGAATTTTGCCCCTGGGGTCTATTTTTCTTGTTTTCTTTATACACAAATCAGTTGTGAAATATGTACTTTCATTATTATGTTCTTATTTAGATTGGTAGTGGAAGAGAAGTTTTTATACCTAACATCTTTATCCTTAGAATTATTTCAAAAAATTTTTAATTTTGATTACTATTTTTTAGTATAATTGGTTTCCTTTGTAATCTTCTTTATTTTATTTTACATACATTTAAAATGTTTAAATAAACATTATTCTGAGAAGGGGAACATAAGCTTCATCAGATTGCCCAAGGGATTCATAACACAAAGAAAGTTAAGAACTCTTAATCTAACTCTCTCTCTCTTAATTTTACAAATAAAGAAATTGAGGTTCAAAAAAGTAAAGGGCACAGAACTAGTTAGAGACAGAAGTAGCACTGGAAGAAAATTAATCTCACACTAGCAGGGTATCATTGGTATCCCTAAATTAACACCTGCCAGTTATAGGACTCCGGCATTCAGAATTCTCTGAAGATGAGTATCCATCCTTTCAAGCATGATCTGAGAAACAGTAAATCAATGAAGCCCTGCTGTAGCTCCTTAAAAGGAAAAAGGTCTGTTATGAACTACTGCTCCAAGAGAGGCTAAGCAGTGGAGCCTAGCAAATGGAACAGTGAATGTTAACCATCAACTTTTCATAGGTTTCTTTCTGCAAGATATGTCCTTTCATGTATATTTGATCAGCTTCTCCTGTCAGATTCTATGTTTCTCAAAGGCAAAGAAGGGTATATACTCTGGTGTAATCAGCCCAGGAGTCTACACATAGTAGAAACTGGATGAAAGCTGATGGACTGGATGGAGAAGAAGTATACAGAGAAAAAGTAAGAGGTACAGGAAGAACACCCCACAAGTTCCAACAGTCTATGGGATGGTTTTCAGCCTGTCTTGAAGAGAATGTCATAGGTGAGGAAATCATAAATATTTGAATTATAGAACTGGCATAACCCATGTTATTTTAAATTTAAGGTCACCAACTAACTGCCTATCTGATATTTCAAACTGGATTTCCTATGGATGTCTCAAACTCAACATGTCCAAAAGAGAACTCATTCTCTCTTCTTTTTTTTTTTTTTTGAGTCTTCCCCTCTTCCTAGTTTCCATATTATTCTCAAGAGCACTACCATCCTTGCCGTCAGTCAAATTCAGAACTTCAGTATCACTCTCAGCTCCTTGGATGTACACTTCATACATCCAATCTATTGTTAAGTTTTATCCTTTCTATCTTTGTCATGTCTCATGTAGATAGATGGATAGGTAGATAGACAGGGAGAGAGAGACAGACAGAGAAAGAGAAAGAGAGACAGAGAGAAAGAGAGAAAGAGAGATGTAGCTATATATTTCTTGTTCTCCACTCTCATAGCCACTACCCTGGTGCAGGTTCTTATTACTTCACACCTAAGGCTACTGCAATCACCTTCTGGTTTATCACTCTGTCTCAAGTCTTTCTCTACTCCAGTCCATTCTCTATTCAGCTACCAAAGTAATTTTCCTAAAGTGTGGATCTGACTCCTTCTCCCATTAAATCAACTCCTTTTCTGTTACCTCTAAGATCAAATAAATATGAAATCCTCTTTGAGGCTTTAAAAATCTTTTACAACCTGATCCCTTCTTACAACTTCTTATATTTTGGCCTCCTCCATATATCCCATGATCTAGCCACAGAGGCCTAATTGCTGCTATTCATATTCAACACTCTATCTGCCAACCCTGTCCTTTCTACTAACTCTTCCACATTCACAGAATGATCTCTCACCTCATCTCTATCTCCTGGTTTCCTTAAAGATTCAATTGAAATCCCACCTTCTTCAAGAGGTTTTTTCTAACCCTCTCAGATTACCTCTGTGGTCCTGTTCATTAGCATAAATGTATATCTAATAACATTTAGTAAATATATACAAACAAGATGAATATAGATACAATCTCTAGATTATTTTATAGACTACATATATATACTCTTACATTTCTATCTATATGTATATATATAATCTTGCATTTTATAGATTATATATCTGTATATTTCACTTTGGTATATTATAATTGGTATCTAATTATTTTGATATATTATTACTATTTCATATATTACAGTCTATATCAATGTCTATCTTGGATTTTGTAAATGAAACTATATCTGTCTTGTATTTAGAGGTATAATCATATAGAATATCTATATATTCTATATAACTTTTATTTAATATATGTGCTATATTATTATGTCACATATTATATATACATGTATATATAATATACATCAATGTCTATCTTGTATTTTGTAGATTATGGATATAATTGTATCTACTTTGTATATATATAAATTATTTTATAGATTATATCTATATCTATCTTATATGTACATAATTGCTTGCATGTCATTTGCCCTATTAGACTATGAGCTTCTTGAAGGCAGGGGCTGTGTTTTTTTGCCTGTCTTTGTAGCCTTAGCACTTAACACAATACCTGGCAGATAGGAAACAATAAATGTCTTATCTGACAAGTAGAAAAAAGAAAACACTGGGGGATAAAATCACTACTCAATAAAAACTGTTAGAAAATTAAAAACAATATCTGCTCACAGGAAAGTATCATATCATGTAAACTCATTCATATTAGGGGAGCAATAAGACTAAATATGTTATTCCTCAAAAAGTTACCACACTTTGAGAGAAGAGACTGAACTTAGTATCACTGATCTCTATTTTAGAAATTTGAGACAGCTTTGAGCAAATAAGAAAGCTTAATTTCAAGAAAGGTAACCATCCTCTAAATCACACACTCCCTAATCCAATTTCCTTCTTACATTTGTCATGTCCTGCTAATTTTAATCACTTGACTTGACTATTTTCACTTGGCACCAAATACACCCAACTTTAAAAAGTTACTCTGACAGCTCTTTTTGTGGTAGCAAAGAATTAGAAAATGAATAGATGTCCATCAATTGGGGAATGGCTGAACAAGTTATGGTATATGAAGGTAATGGAATATTATTTTTCTGTAAAAAATGAAAAACAATCTGATTTTAGAAAGCCCTGGAAAGATCTACATTAACTGATGCTGAGTGAAGCAAGCAAAACCAGAAATTCATTGTACACAGTAACAACAAGAATGTACGATAATCAACTATGAAAGACTTTGTTCTTAGTGGTTTGGTGATCCATAGCAATCCCAATGGACTTTGGACAGAAAATGCCATCTGCATCCAGAAAAAGAACTAAAAGACTGAATGTAAACCCACATATACTATGTTCACTTCTTTTTTCTGTTTTTTTTCTCTCCCATAGTTTTTCCCTTTTGCTGATTTTTTCCTAACATGATTCATAAAGCAATATGTATTTAAAAATAAATAAATTTACTAGAAAAAAAAGAAAGAAAAGATGTACTAGAGTTTGAATCAGACTATAAACAGCCTTAGAGGTCGAAACAAATTGCTCTAAGACTGAAATTAATAGAAAGTTTAAAATTTGTTTGGGTTTTTTCAAGGTTGGATTTTTCCCTTCAAGAAATTTGAAGCCAGAATATTATTAGTGTAAGCAAAGATTCTTCTCTATCCAATATATTCTCTTCTTGGGTACTAGAACTGCAGGGGTTCTTTTTGAGGTAAGCTGGGGAAGAGCAGAGCTCTTATTTCCTGGCTGTCTGTCTACCCACATGCCCACTGGAGGAGATTGTAGTGTGATTTTGACCCTACCCAAACACCCTCTCTACAGGACTGCTACCTCTCAAACTGCATTTCTCTCCTTCCCTCCTCCTTCACATCATTTTAGGAACCTCTGCAGCTGTCTTCTCACACCAGTGCTTCTAAGGACCTGATTAACAAAGACACATAGCAGGAATCAGAACAACAAAAAAAAAAAAAGAAAAAGAAAATGTAAAATATTAGTCTAGTCTTCTCTGGATTTGTGAAATGTTCTTGCAACATTCTTACCCTCAGTTCTACTCCCAGACAAAATCTGCCACATCAGAGTCTTTTTTCACGGGAAACTTTTCTTCTTACAGATAGTATCATTTAGGATAGATCTAGGAATATTCAGGTCATAGACTCCAAGCAAAACTTGAGATAGTTAAATGCAGAATAAAGGAGACCAAAGACCAAATAAAAAGTAGGTAAGAGTTGGTGGACAAAAATAGATATGGATGACTCTATCCAGAGGAAAGAAGCAGGATGGTAGTATATGATCTGGGAAACATGCCTCTAAAATGACAATAACCTCACGAGGAGAACGCCTACTGACCAGCTAATTATAGCAATGGAGAGAATTTTGCAATCAGGAAAACCTGAGATTGAATCCTATCTCAGGTATCTACACTTGCAGCCTTAATTTTGCCATCTATAAAATGGGGGAAATAATGGCACCTACCTCACAGCGTTGTTGCAAGGATAAAATGAAATAATATATGTAGAGTGTTTTGTAAAACCTCAACCCTCTTCTTCTACTGTGTGAGATACTCCCAGGTCTTCTATATTGAGGAAGGCCCCAGGCTGGCCAATCATCTTTCTCCAGCTATACTTCCACTCTGACAGTGGAAAATGACATTGCCTAGGTTAGATCACACTGGTGACTTATAGATACGGGAACTCATCTTTAAATAGCCTGTAGTTCAATACTACCATGATATCATGGGGTCAGCACCTGCTCTTCTCATGGTCTGTGTTTACAAGCAACTTCCTCCCCTGTCTCTGTGGCTTCTTGGCTCTCTTCCTGTTGCAAGTTCTATTCAAGGACCAAAATAAGGGGATTCACCATAGTCTGGTAGGAGGTAGCACAGAGTCCATGTATCATATTCAGAACTGAGTAGATGAGACCATCAATAGTTAAGGACAACATTATTCAGAAATTCCAGGCTTTCCCATGGTTGCTGATAAGCACAAGAACAGGTTCTTTCCTTTCATTTCTAGCCCTGATTCATCAATTCACAAGCTCAGATTTTACAATATTTTTTGAAGGTAAGATCACAGCCAGAACAAAGAGTAGGCAAAGTAAGCAGCCCTCAAAACAAAGGCTATACTAAGGGACACTTTTCAATATTAATTCTTATCAATGTACATTATTTTTATAGTCTACCATCTATGGCACAGAGATATTCACTTTACCATTAGTTCCCTAGGTTACAATGAAGTGGGACTCAAAGTCTCTGCTATTCATAAAAGATGTAATTTTCAAACCTTGAAACAGCTCTACAAGTATTTTGTCTTGGCTCAGAGTAAATATGACTTCTTCTATTTCCTTCCCTTAGTTCATGCTGGAAAGTAGCAGACTCTATTCTCTGTCCATTAATGAACCCTGATTGGGACTCTTCCATAGGCATCTAACAGTAACAGCTAACATTTATTAAGCAATTTTTGTGCTTGTAGTGCCATGCTAGACACTGATGAAAAAATTCAAAATGTTTGGATTTAGTCCTTCAAACTTAAAATTTAGTAGGAGTCAGTCAACATCAATGTCTAACAGTTACCATGGTATCAAAGGGTCTGCACAGTTTCATAGTTATTTAGTTATAGTTCTCTAGGACAGCTGTATCAGATCACATTAGTGCATTAATGTCCCAGTTTTCCTACATCCCCTCCAACATTTATCATTTTCCTTTTTAGTCATATCAGTCAATCTGATAGATGTGAGAGATGAGAGTACTGTTGAGGTTGGGAAGGGACCCCAAAAGTTTGGGGTCACAAACCGATGTCATGAGGTATCTCAAAAGAATTTGCAGGCTTGAACCCATTTCCTTGTTAAGGGACAAAATTTATTGTAATTGTAAGCCAATTTCAAGTGGACTGAATTCCAAAAGAAATTATCAAAGTCCTAAGAGAGAGGAGACTCCTTTATCCAGCTTTCTATCACTGGCATGCTAATTCTATGGCCCAGAGGAGTGGTCTCCAGAATTTTGTTATCACTAATCAAGAGATTATCTGTCTTACAGTCAGCAATGAACTGGGGAATAGTCTATTCACTATTAGATAGATTGTCAGAATGATAATATTTCTAGGTTGGGTGTGGGGGGGACAAAGCCAAAGGACTTTGGAATCAGATTGCCAGAACAGAAGCTCCCCAAAATCATCTCTACTCCTTCAGTATCTCAGAGTTGTTTTAATATGCATTTCTTTAATCAATAATGACTGAGAACATGTTTTTCATATGTCTATAGATAGCTTTAATTTCTTCATCTGAAAACTGTTTATGTTGATGTGGTATAGCTCCCAGGGAGGATATAATAATAACCCTAAGACTACCCAGCTTTGGGAATGCCACCAACAAGTCTGGCTATCAGTAATAATTGGCTGGTCAGTAATAATGAAAGTTTCTGAGAATTCAACTATTAAGTGTTTACTGTATATAAGACACTGTTCTAAGAACTGTGGATTCAAAGAAAGGCAAAATCATAGTTCTCAACTTCAAGGGCTCATCTTCTTATGGGGGAAAGGGAAAGGCAGCTTACAAACAACTATATGCATACAAGATATATACAAAGTAGATGGAAAGATATCTCAGAGGGAAGATATCCATAGACATGCAATCACCAATATGAAAGCCGATATATAATCACTGATATGTAAACCAGGTGCATGGAATAGGAATTGTTATTTCATTAATAAAGGAGACTCCTTGGTGTAGAAATTCCCTCTGCCAAATCAGTTTAACACCATCTCTGCAGCTTATTATCTCAGAAGGCTGCCTAGAATATAAGAGGTTAAACATAGGCCACACAGACAAAATACTTCAAAAGTTGAACTTTAACTGAGGACTTCCTACATTGGAGGCTGACTACTCCACCACACAGGTTAGGCTGCTGGACAGTGCAATTGATAGAGTATGGGTTTGAAATCAAGAAGACTCATCTTCCTGAGTTCAAATCAAGCCTTAATTGTGTTGTAGCTTATGTGTTCATAAGCAAGTCACTTAACCCTGTTTGCTTCAGTTTTCTCATCTATAAAATGAGCTCAAAAAGGAAATGGCAAACCACTACAGTATCTTTGCCAAGAAAAACCCAAATAGGTTACAAAGAGTAGGAAATGATTGAATAAAAACCCCATACTACTCAGCTCAATACATTGAACAGTATGGGGAGGAGGAAGATCATTAATCTCAGTGAAATGATCTGGGAAGTCTTAAAACTCCTAGAGCTGCAAATATCTCAGGGCTGTGTCAATAAACACATAATCTTGGGAGTGAGTTGGGGATTTATTCTTCCTCAGAGAGCAAGAAGGTAAAGATCAAGCTGACCTACCTCATTTATGTCTTAGAATTAATCACCAGTGTTCCTAGAACAATATTTTGCTAAACCCTAAGCAATTTAAAGATAAATTCATAACCTCAGGAGAGGTGCAATGCACCTGTCACTTTCATAATTCTACTGTCTAAAAATGATCGGAAGAAGACACTCCTAACTGGTACCTCTAGAAAGCTTCCTGATTTGACCTAGAGTACCAAATGCCCATATCTCAATAGCTTCCTATTTTCTTCAAGAATTTTTCTTATAAATGTTTGTGGCAGCCCCTTTTGTAGTGGCTAGAAACTGGAAACTAAATGGATGCCCATCAATTGGAGAGTGGCTGAATAAATTATGGTATATGAATGTTATGGAATATTATTGTTCTATAAGAAACAACCAGCAGGATGACTTCAGAGAGGCCTGGAGAGACTTGCATGAACTGATGCTGAGTGAAGTGAGCAGAACCAGGAGATCATTATACACAGCAACAACAATACTATCTGATGATCAATTCTAATGGACATGGCTCTCTGCAACAATGAAATGTCTCAAACCAGTTCCAATTGTTCAGTGAAGAAAGCTATATACACCCAGAGAGAGGGATATGAAATGTGTACCACAACATATCTCTATCGATGTTTGCTTGCATTGGGTTTCCTTTCTCAGATATTTTTTGTTCATGTAGCTACGATTGTTCTTGCACAGCAAGATAAGTATGGAAATATGTATACATATATTCGACTTGTCAAGTATTTTAATATAATTAATATGTAGTGGACTTCCTGCCATCTAGGGGAGGGGAGGGGACTGGGGGGAAAAATTGTAATGGAAAGCTTTGTAAAGATCAATGTTGAGGAACTACCCATACATATGTTATGCAAATAAAAAGCTTTAATTAAAAAAAAAAAGAATTTTTCTTATAGGGGCAGCAATGTGGTGCAGTGGATAGAGCACCAGCCCTGAAGTCAGGAGCACCTGAGTTCAAATCTGCCCTCAGACACTTAACACTTCCTAGCTGTGTGACCCTGGGCAAGTCACTTAACCCCAATTGCCTCAGCAAAAAAAAAAAAAAAAAAAAAAGAAGAATTTTTCTTATATAGGATCAATGGTGCAAATGACAGAGCAGTAGGAGGAGGAGAGAGAGGGGAGAGAGAAAGACAGAGACAGAGACAGAAAGAGGCAGAGAAGGGGGAGGGAGAGGAGAGGAGAAGGGGAGAGAGGAAGGGAGAGAGAGAGAGGGAGAGAGAGAGTAGGGAAGAGAGAACAGAGAGAGAAGTTGGAATCAAGAAGAGATGAGTTTGACTCCTATCTCAGACACCTGTCTTTGCAACCCTAGGTAAATGATTTAACTTATTTGAAACTGTCGGTTTTAATCGCTAAGTATGTGTGAATAGAGTTAAGCTCTTTTCTATAGTGATTATATACTAACTTGAAATCTCTGGAGATTTAAATCTACAGTTTTAGAACTGAGATAACTAAATATGTCTTTGATGCGTCATAGGACTGAGGATAAGTTGTTCATTCATTCATGCATACATTTATCGAGCAACTACTATTTGTCAGATTAGGCACTGGAGTTATATACACAAAAATGAAATGGTCCCTATCTTCAAGGAATTGACAGTTTTTGGGGAGAAACAATATGTATATGAATGATTCAGTAGGATATCGATTCAAAATAATTAAAAAGTAATATAAGGGGGTTGCAACTAGGTATAATAGTGTGATAGACTCTCAAGTCAGGAAGACTCACTCATCTTTCTATCTTCAGACATTTACTAGCTATGTCACCTTGAACAAGTCACTTCATCCTGTTTGCCTCAGTTTCCTCATCTGTACAACGAACTAGAGAAAGAAATGACAAACCACTTCAGTATCTTTGTCAAGAAAACCCCAAGAAGAGTCATAAAGAGTCAGGTATTACTAAAAGGACTGAAAAATAAGGGAGGGGAAGTCATTAATAATGAGGAGAGAGAAAAAAAAGGATTTATGTAATAGATGGTGCTTGAATTGAGCTTTGTTGGAAGCTGTTGTAAGAAGAGAAAGTAAGACAAGAGTGAGTCTATTCTGAGACTGGGAGGGAAGGAGGGTTAGGCTGTGCAATGGCCTGGAGGTGAGAGATAGAATGAGTCTGGAGAACAATAGCTCAGTTTAGCTGAAACATTAAATGAATGAAAAAGTGATGTTCAATAAGACTGAAAAGGTAGGCTATAGCCAGGATATAAAAGTTTTAGATGCCAAATAGAGAAATTTGTGTTTTAGCCAAGTCATTTCTAATATACAGAATGAATTTTTTCTAACTCATCTGTAGAATAACCCCAGGAAAGCTATGTTATTAGACTTCTAATATAATTTCATGACATTCACAGTGGTTTTCCGGAAAGGTTATATGAATATTTTTGGTGAAATACTATGGGATTAGAAGTTATAATCTCTATTTCATGATGGTCTTTCTAAACTTTAATATATCTAAAATTAAAGCTATTTTAAGTGTTTTGCTATCTTTAATAAATACTTTCATTTTAAAAATCAGATTTATATGTTTTTAAATTGGGTTTTTTTAAGTAATGATTTTTATCCACCATAGGCTACTAGAGATTAAGCTATATTTACTGAGTATTATTCTTTATAGAGAAAACTTGGCCCATACTGCTGACACTGGACATTTGTCTTTACTTAAGTAACTCTTCCAAATATAGAAGCAAAAAGAAAGACAAGAGTATAGGTGAGACTGATTAACTCATTCATTGGTTGTGAGTTGTAGTCTTTACTATCTGCTGGCTTTTAAGGACTGATTCATTTCTTTGGGATACACAGTTCTATAAGTTACACATCAGCTGGGTCATGACTGCTTATCTTTTTTCAAAGGATGGTTCCATAAAAGGTTGGGTTCTCCCTGGACCCATGTGAAATTATAACTAAAAAAATTAAGTCCCCATGGAATCATGACTGTATTTAGAGAAATAAATGAGTAACTTATTATGTATGCATAAAGGTAAGAGGGAAAACCCATACAGGAAGTGAAATAGTACACATTTTATTCTTTTGGAGATATTTGAGGGTTTTTTTTTTCCTTTTTTCCCTATAGTTAGTCATATGCTACAGAGAATACCAGGCAAAGTTCCTGCCCAAAGAACTTTGCAGGAATAAATTACTATTATTTGAATGCATGATATTCCTGTTGTTGTTACTGTTCAGTTATGTTTGACATTTTGTGACCCTATTTGAGGTTTTCTTGGCATAGATACTTCAATGGGTTGCTATTTCCTTCTACTCATTTTACAGGTGAGAAAACTGAGCTAAGCAGGGTCAAGTGACTTTCTCAGAATCACATAGCTAGAAACTGTCTGAGGTCAGATTTGAACTCAGAAAGAGATTCTTCCTAACTCCAGGCCTGATACTCTTATCCCTATGCTATTTAGCTGTTAATCCTTAATTGATACCAAATTCAACACATCTCCCGAAGTATTGAAAGCTAGAGAAGGAGAATATATGTCAAAGACCTTTCTACTGATAGAGTAGCATCTTTTCATAATGTACAATCCGTAGGGCTTGATAAAACCTGGAGGGCAAAGGACTTGCTCACAGTTACAGAGTTAGTGAACATCAGAGGCAAGATGCTACCCCAAGTGTTCTAGACTCCAGATCCAGAATTCCATTCAGAATTCTCAATAGAAATAGTTTCCAAGTCAAAATAAAGGGATGACTCTCTGAAACTTTCTGAAACCCATTCAAGATCATGTCAGTGCTGATAATCTTACTGCATGTCACTAATATTGAGAAGTGTGCTAGAAAACATTTGACAACTAGCTTTCCAAAAAGAAATATGCAAAAGCATCCTTTTAACTTGAATTGTTAACCTTTTATTCATCACTTTCCTAAATCTTGTCAACAATAAAAAAACAAATGAAGCCCTAATTTGTAGTTTTTGCCAAGATTGCAGGTGGAAAATCCTTGAAAGCCAGTGTGAACTGGCTCTAGCTAATATCCCAAGGCAAAAACAAAAGCCATACAAAGTATTTCCATAAAAATATATGTATACACATGCACATTCATGTTTATATACACATGTATATATATATATACATGCACACATACACATAACTATTTAGATGTAGTTATGTAGTGCAGTAGATAGAGCACTGGTCCTGGAGTTAGGAGGAACTGAATTCAAATCCAGTTTCAGGCACTTACTAGCTATATGATCCTGAGAAAGTCACTTATGCTTTATTACCTCAAAAAAAAACCCAGTATTTGCATCTTGTTACCAAAGGTAGAAGTTGGAACAAAAATATTTTTTACTTTCTTTTTTTCCTTTTTAACTATACTTGAAATGTTGTATTAGGTTAAAAAAATCTTTAAGCTGGTGGATATTTTACAAACAACAAGCAACAAAACAAATCTCTGTGTCTCCTGCTCATACACAAGTTCAAAAGTTGACCAGAAAGCAGCAATTAAAATTTAAAGTAATCTAATTTCACTCAACAATTATAAAGAGAAAAAGGAAAGCCTCAAAATTGCCTGACTGGCATAACCTTAGACCAAGTCCTAACATGGTCTCCTGGTTTTGCTAAAAACCTTTTGACTTTTACTGCCATTCAGGCAAATTCATTCCCACTGGAATGTCTGGTTCATGACTTCAATTTCCAGGATACTGATGCAAAAGGACCTGAAATAAACAAAGAGCCCTAAATAAGGCCAGATTTGGGACTAGTTGATTTTATGAGGAATCACAAAGCTTTTATGTACCTCATTGTCAGTGTGTGTGAAAAGACCATTGTCATGACCTCTAAGTGTCATAAAATAAGTCATCCCAAATCCAGAGTTCAATTAATCTCAGATGTCATCTGATCCAATGACATACATTTTACAGGTGAGGAAACTGAAACCCAAAGAGGTTGAGACCTGCCTAGGACTGAACACTTGTCATCTGAATCCAAATCTGGTGTTCTTTCCATTCAAGAAAACTTTATTAGTCACCTGTAATGCACCAATGTTATGCACTAGAGATACAAAAACAAAAAATATTCCTGTCCTCCTCAAAGAGCTCATGTTCTGCTGAATTTGAGGTTAACTGAGATCCAACCCTATGAAAAGGGTAGTTAGGTGGCTCAGTGAATAAAGTGCCAGGCCTAGAGTCAGGAAAACTCCTCTTCCTGAGTTCGAATCCAGCCTCAGACATTTATTAACTGAGTGACCCTGAGTAAGTCACTTAATCTTGTTTACTTCAGTTTCTTTCATCTGTAAAATGATCTGGAGAAGGAAATGGAATATCACTCCAGTATCTTTGCCCAAAAAAAATCCCCACAAATGGGATCATATAAAGTTAAAGATGATTGAAAATGACTAAACATACATAAAACCCTTTGTTCCATTTGGAATGTTGTATTCTGGCTTGAATTGTGTGTGTGTGTCTGTGTTGTGTGTGTGTGTAGCATGCATTTTCTTTATCTCAGTGTTTCAATGGTTTTTTTTTAAATATTACTATTTTTCTGCCTCAGTAAATTAGGTCTTTCTTATTTTTTTTTAATTTTTCTTTCCAATCACTACATCCAGGAATCCCATATTTCTCTTTTTTTCTGCCTCTAAATGATAAATCTATTCTGCCTCACATTTTAAAGCTTCCACCTTGCCTGTTAATGGAGCAGTCAGGTGGTGCAATGAATAGAGTTCTAGTTCAAGTCAGGAAGACTTGAATTCAAATCCAGCTTCAGACAGTCCTGGGCAGGTCATTTTACCCTCTTTGCTCCAGTTTTCTCTTTGATAAATGAGCTAAAGAAAGTAATGGTAAACCATTTCAGTATCTTTGCTAAGAAAACCCCAAATAGCATCATAAAGAGTCAGTCACAATTGAACAAAATTCCTGTTAATTATACCTAGTGCCCTGGTAAGTACCTTCTTACCTCTGCAACCTCAACTCAGACTCTCACCTTCCACAATTAATCATGGCAGTCCACCATGTCCTATCTACCATTCTTGCTGTGCCCAAGAAAACCCTATTCCATTATGAGAAACAAAAATTAATTGTGGCAGATTAAAACAGAGATAGTATGGTATAATAGAAAGATGACCTTTTGAAAAGCTGCTCTAAATCACTATTGATGAGAAAAATGCAAATTAAGACAACTCTGAGGTACCACTACACACCTCTCAGATTGGCTAAGATGACAGGAAAAGACAATGATGAATGTTGGAGGGGATTGGGAAAACTGGACACTGATACATTGTTGGTGGAACTGTGAATGGATCCAACCATTCTGGAGAGCAGTTTGGAACTATACCCAAAAGGCTATCAAACTGTGCATACCCTTTGACCCAGCAATGTTTTTACTGGGCCTATACCCCAAAGAGATCTTAAAGAAGGGAAAGGGACCCACATGTGCAAAACTGTGGCAGCCCTTTTTGTAGTGGCAAAAAACTGGAGACTGAATGGATATCCATCAATGGGAGAATGGCTGAATAAACTATGGTATGTGAATGTCATGGAATATTATTGTTCTGTAAGAAACGATCAGCAGCATGATTTCAGAAAGGTCTGTAGAGACTTACATGAACTGATGTTAAGTGAAGTGAGTAGAACCAGGAGATCATTGTACACAGCAACAGCAAGATTATATAATGATCAATTCTGACGGGCATGGCTTTTTTCAACAATGAGATGAATTAGGCCAGTTTCAATGGTCTTGTGATAAAGAAAGCCATCTTTACCCAGAGAGAGAACTATGGGGACTGAATGTGGATAACAACATAGTATTTTCACTATTTTGTTGTTGTTTGCTTACATTTTGTTTTCTTTATCACTTTTTCCCTTTTTGATCTGATTTTTCTTGTGCAGCATAACTGTAGCAATATATATATATATATATATAGAAGAATTGCACATGTTTAACATGTATTGGATTACTTGCCTTTTAAGGGATAGGATTGGGGAAAGGACTATCTCTTAACAATGTTTCTTTCATTTCCTTCCCACAATTCCCTTTCAACACCTCCCACTTTCTCTCCCAAAATTTAAATTTTGGTTCTTCCTCAAGACATTGCATTCTCACCAATGCAAGTGACTTGCCCATGAAGAGCTAAACTCCTGATCCTTACCCTACCCCCAACCTTTACTAAATGGGAAAGCAAAGAAGTCAACCTGCCCTTCTAGTTCCAATGCCAATTTTAGACCAATGAAATTCTACCTCCCTTCCTTATGTCTCAATATTGAAATAGAACCTCTTACCTCCTCTCCCACTTCCACTCTCTCTATTCCCATCTATTGGCAACTTCCTAGATTACTTCAGAACCTGTTCACACTTTTCCTTTTCACCCTGAGCCCTGCCATTATTCTCATAGATTTTTTTAATCTCTTTTGACAACCTGTTGGACCCCTTTTCATTATAATTACATTGTAAGTTTCTTGAGGGCAAGACTTTAATAAATGTTTTCTGAATAATTGGCTTCAGAGTATTTCAACAGCTGAAACTCAAAGGCATTTCATCTGTGTCACATCTGATTATTAACAGTTCCCTCTCTACCACTCACATATATTATATTCACATTTACTTCTCCCACTTTGCCTATGCTCTTTTCTCCATTCTGGATAATAATGATAGCAGTGATTTATTTAGCTTTTATAGCACTTTATATATGTCAGGCATTATTCTAAGCATTTTATAATTATCTTATTTGAAACATAGTAAACCTGGAAGGTAAGTGTTTTTATCATCTTTTTCAAATGAGGAAAATGAGGCAATTAGAAGTTAGGTGACTTGCCTAGCTAGTATCTGAATCTAGATTTGAACTCTCATCTTCCTTACTAAAGGACTATCCAATGTACTGAAGAATTCTAGTCCTTCAACACTCAGCTCAAATGCAACCTTCTTCATTGTGATGCAATACTATTGTGCTATAAGAAATAATAAGCAGGATGGTTGGTTTATTCAATCTTTCAAGCTTAGACTAAAATCTACTTTCTCTGAATTTTTATCATGAATAGAAATAGTGCCAGTTATGACATTTAACTGTTTTTTCTTCTCTGTATTCATAAAATGAGGAAGTTGGATTGAATAACCTCAATAGTTCCTTGTAGTTTCAAATCTTAGGATGCTTCATAGCACTGAACATAAGCATGAGAAAGAACTTATTGACTGATAGAGATAAAAGCATTAAAATACAGTTGAGTCCAGTCCACCAAATTATTTGTTATTGTTATGTTGCTCAATGCTTTACAAAAATTAATTTCCACCCCTCTATATCACATAAACTTTACCAATGAAAGGGGGCTTAGAGAATCTAATCTAAATCACTCATTTTTAAATGAGTTAATTGAAGTCCAGTAGTTAAATAATTTACTCAAGATCATACCAGGAATAAACAGAGTGAATCCATATCTTTTGATCTCAAACCCAATGTTCTTTCCACTATATAAATCATACTGTCTCTCTCAAATAAGACCCTATTAGAAATACAAATTAAAACAATTCTGAGATACCACCTCACATCTAATATGACAGAAAAGAGAAATGTTGGAGGAGGTATGAGGAAATTGAGATCTTAATATACTATTAATAGAGTTGTGAACTGATCCAACCATTCTGGAGAGGAATTTGGAGCTATACCCAAAAAGCTTTAAAACTGTGCATACCCTTTTACCTATCAATACCACTACCAGGTCTCTATCTTAAAGAGATCAAAGAAAAAGGAAAAGAAACTCTATGTACAAAATTTATAGTAGTTTTTTGTAGTGGTTAAGAATTGGAACATAAGGGATGCCCATTAATTGGGGAATGGCTAAATAAGTTGTAGTATATAATTGTGATGGAGAAATAATGATCACAGTAGTTTCAAGAAAAAACAGGACTTTTATGAACTGATGAAAAGTGAAGAGCAGAACCAGGAGAACAGTGTACAATTACAGTAACATTTTATTGATGATCAATTGTGAATGATTTAGCTATTCTCAGTAATACAATGATCCACGGCAATTCTAAAGGACTTTTGTTGAAAAATACTATACATCTCCAGAGAAAGAACTAATGGAGTTTGAATGACAAGCAAAGCAAACTTTTTATAACTTTATTTTTCTTGAGGATTTTTTATCTGTATTTTCTTTTGCAATCTGGCTAATATGGAATTATATTTTACATGACTACACATATATTGAATTGTTTGCCTTCTCAGGGAGGGAGAAGGGGAAGGAGGGAGAGGAGAGAATTAAGAACTCAAAATTTAAAAAAAGATGAATGTTAAAACTTTTTGCATATAATTGAGAAAAAATAAAATGAGAAGGGGAAAAAAGAACTCTATTACAGAAGCAAAATATCTCTCTCCTTTTTCTCCCCTCTTCATCCCTCCTTCCTTTCTTTTATCTGCTCTTCCTCCTCCTCTTCTCTTCTCTTCTCTCCTTTTTTGTCTTTCTGTCTTCCTATCTCTTTCAGTCTGTCTTTCCCTCTCTGTCTCTTCTGTCTGTCTATGTCTCTGTGCCTGTCCCTGTCTCTGTCTCTGTCTCTGTCTCTCTGTCTCTCTCTCTGTCTGTCTCTCTGTCTGTCTCTCTCTCTGTCTCTCTCTCTCTGTCTCTCTCTCTCTCTCTGTCTCTC
>JAJPUD010012236.1:0-50376 GCA_023553655.1 Myrmecobius fasciatus
TCAGCATTTTGGCCTGCTCATTTCCAAGCCCTATTCTCCTTTGCCTTCTCCCTCCACTGTGTCCTCAGGAAATTCTCAATGTTCCAATTATCTTCCCTTCATCTTCTAGTCCAACCCTGGCTTTCTCTTGAAGCCAGCATATCCTTTTCTACAATCCGTGCGAACTGCTTCTCCTACACTGGTTGGCAGTATTCCTTGCTCCCCACTGCCACTTCAAACCTGTGTTCCCATCACACAATAGCCCTTTCCTTTGAAGTGCCTTCTTCTATTTACACCACCCAACCTAGAGGGCCCTGTCACAAGCTTCAGCCCTTGGCCCAGTCTTCTCCATTCCCATTCCTGTGCTTCTCTTTGGGGCCTTTAAGATTTACACCGATGATCCCTTCACACTGTAGGCCTCACCACCACCTCAAATGGTTTCAATCCAAGACTGTGAACCCTCCAACAATTCTCTTCTTTGGTTGTAATTCCCTGGCTTTCCAACTCCCACCACCCAACTCCTCCTGGCTGTAACCTCTGGCCCCTCAATCCTTCCCAGTTCTTTCAGTTCATCACCTCTTCTAGTCTTGATATTTTAAGTTAATCAGTTCAGCACAGAAATTCCTCTACACTTGGATTCCTTGCCCTTTGGTATTTCTTCTGCCTTATTAATTAATCCTCAAACCCAAGTCACCCTTGTCTTATTTTGGAGAATCTGAACTGTGCTAGAGTCACAAAACCATGTGAATTAAGTCTAATATAAAATCACATTTTCTTGTCTTTATCCCACCACAATCCTTTTATTCACTTTAGACTGAGAGCCCAACATTTCTTCCCTTTCTTGACTTCGTATCACTTCCTTCACAGATACTTCCCCTTTCACTTTACTGAAACCCTCTTATCTCCCCCTAAATACCTCAAAACCTTGTCACCAGAAACTTAGATAATACACCCAGATGCTTATCTCTGACCTCACCTAATCTATGTACTTAAATCTCATTTTCCTGCCGTTCTCTCCAGCTACAGTCCAGACATTTTTCTCTTTCTTTTGCCTAAGACCCCAGATAGAGGTTTCAACTCTAGTTATCTCTACTTTCTCACCTATTCTTCACATCCCTTATCAGCTAGCAATTCTGACCTCAATAGCTTTATACAAATTCTTTTCTCTCAGGTCACCAATGACCTCAGAATTATTAAAATCCTCACTTCCCCCCCAGCACTCCTTCCATCAGATGGTCCCCAGTCCAGACCCCCTAGCTTTTTCTTCTGGAAAGCTGCTCTTTCTTGATGCTCTTACCAGTCTCACTATTCCTATTTCCTTTGAAGCTCTGTGCTTTCTACCTTCCCCATTAAGAATGTGTGTCCCCTAGCCTATCTTCTAGGGCTTTGTCTGTCTATTTGCATCTTGTCTCTTTTTGAAACTGCTAGTAACTCAATGATCACCTTTACATAGGCTCTTAGGTCTAAATATTTTTTCCTAATATCTCAATTATCTTTAGCCCTCTTTGTCCAATTATCTCTATCTGGATATTCTCCTTATATTCAACATATCCCAAAGAGAACCTCATTTTCTTCTCTAAGCATATCCCTCTTCTTTACTGACATTTCTCCCAACCAAGCCCAGGTCTGCATCTTGCAAAATTTGTCTGGATTGCTATTACACCTCCTACCAGATACTGAGATCTCAGTGTCTGTCCCTTTTCGACCCCCACCCCCACCTCCCATCTGTTCCCTGTTCAAGCCATTTTGCACACAGCTGTCAAAACTATCCTAGGGCAAAGGTCTCACCATCTTCCTGCTCAAAATAATGTGCTCCTTATTACCTATCGAACATAAATTCCTTTCCCAGCATTCAAGGTTCCAATCTACCTTTCCAGCCTTATTTTTCATGAAGCACTCTCATGTACTCTATAATTCCAACCAATTGATTATTCCCTGAATTCAACTTGCCAGCTGCATTTTCTGTGCTACAGGCTATGCCCAAAACCATATTAACCCCCTTCATCTCATGGAATCCTTATCTTCTTCCAAGGCTCAGCTCAGGCTGAGCTTCCTCTATGAAGTCTTCCTTGATTCCTAGTCTAAGGTTAACTTTCCTGTTTCTTCCCTCATACCCTAATCCAGGCCAATATTGTGTATATGTTGCTTTCCACCCCCCCACTAGTCTGTATGTCCCTTTTATGGATCGACCTGTATTGTTTTTCAACTTAGTACTAGCACAAACCAAGAGCTTAAGAAAGATGTATGAAATTCCAACCTAGGGGACATACCTTGTTTGCTTGTATCAGGTGGAAATTTTTCCCATGGACTCTGAAGCCGTGTTCAAAATTCCTACATTCTTCATCACTCCATGCACAAAGTTCATCTAATAAGAAAAGAGAGTAGGCTATGGGAGGAGGCTCAAAGGAGCTGAGCAGCTCAGGCAGCCACAGGCAGGCCCTCTCACCTCGGATCACTTTCACATTGAACCGCAGCCTCCGAAGTGCCTCTTCCACATTGAAGTTGCATTTCACCAGCTCATACAGGGCCTGGAGACAGCAGAGAGGCCATGGCTGAGTCCCCCACATCCTGCACCTCTGGAGGCCCAAGTTGATAACCAAATTGCTACCCTCAATGACAAATCCCTGCAGCTATGGCCACAAGGAGCCTGGGGATAGACTCAGGTGTTTCAGGGGCCTGCCCTCTGCCTCCTAACTCACCTTTGATGGTCAGGGAGAAAATCCTGGGAGGTACAAATTGCAGAGATGACCTGCTGATATTAATTGGTCAGTACCTGGGTTTCGATATAGTGCCTCACTTCATTATTAGTCTCCACAGAGGTACATCTGTATGGTTGGGCCCCAGGTATTATAAAGTACCTCCAGTTAGGTACAAGAAAAATTATAGAATCAAACACTTGAAGGGACTCCAGAAACCAGCTAGAACCAGCTTCATTCTACACAAAAGGAAAAGTTGAAGGTCTAGAAGAAAATCTAACTATACAGTTACGCTATAGGTCAAAAGCAAATCTTGACTACCTTCCTTTGACTTGTTACAGAGACAGAGATGCACATACTCTGCTTCAAGTACCATTGAAGCCTCTCTCACTTGGCCCAGACTCAGAAGCTTATTACAACTAAAGCCCATGGAATGACGAAGATTCAGGCTCTGTGCACTTGCTGGGTTGCCATGCTGGTTGGGAGAAAGCTCTGGCTGTCTTTTGTGATGCCAAAGGACACATGCCAACCTTCCTATACCTCACTATGTGTCACATATCCAGAAAGTCATTGAGCTTTTTGTGAACTGGTTCACATTTACAGGCTACTCTTAATTTTGTGGAGGAAATGAGTTCTCTACTCATTTAATCCCAACTAAGTAAATTAAGACAGACAAGACTTAATTCTTAAGATCATCGGTTTTAGAGCCAAATGGGATCTAGTGCAACTCCTTCATTTTAAAGTTAGAGAAATTCAAGTCCAAAAAGAAACCATGAATTTCCTAAGATCACCTATGTAAAAGTGAGGATTCAAAGCCAGGCTCTCATACTCTAAGCACACAATGCCTTGTTCTTAAGCAGGCTCAGGTGACCCAATACAGAAGGAGGAAGCACTGTCTCTTGCACTCACTCTCACCTGCTCATTGTCTTTCACGGTTACCCCAACAGGGATCTGAGAGGTGGCCATCTCGTCCCACTGCCGGTTCACTGCCCGGTACAGAAACTCTTCTACTTCCCCTTCAGGAAGGACATTAGGATCCCATAGCAACTGGTCTTCTTTCTCATAGACTGAGGAGAGAAGAGAGGAAAGGGACATATTGACAATCAGCCCTAAACAGGACAGGAGCCCGGGTCAAGGTGCCTAACAAGAACTTCAGTCTATAAGGGCATTGAGCTGGGAAGAATCAGATACCCATTAATGATCAGCACCACTTCTGGGTGTTTCTAGCACTATTTAGCAGGGATCCTTTGGACACTTCATTTTACTAGGCCAAGCTAAGCCACCATCAGCCTGCTATGTCCCTCCCTTCCCAGCCTCATGTGCACTATTCTCCAGGCAGTTTAAATGCTGTTCCATCTACCAAGCCTGCTGAACACACCCTGAATTTAACTACCTTCATTCTTTTGTTCTTGTTGCTCAATGTGCTTAAAACAACTTCACATCCTAGAAAGAGGTCCAGAAGGGTCTTATTCTTTACTCAACAGGAACAAGATAGGAAACAGGAGGTAAGGAGAGCTGAATGCTACAGGATATTAAGATGTATTCTTTTGAAGAGATCCAGAGAACTGGGGATGAGGGACATGGTGGAAAAGAGGCTGGGCAATCTGAAAGCCCAGGAAAGTTAGTAAACCAAATCGGAAACCAGTACCCACATTCTGTCTATCAGTGTCTCCCTTTAAGAGCCTGTCTGCCCAGGCTCCGCCAGAATGGGAAGAAGTGAGTTCACCTCTGTGGAACCCACATCCTGGCAGCCAACTTCTGGTTTCAGAAAGAGATGGTCCCTACTGATCGCCTGCAGTCTCATGCTAATAGGCAGAGGGACAACCCTTTTCTCCATATAGGGCATGTTGCTGCTTGCAAAGCAAGTCCGAGTTGTCACTGTCTCTAGGAAGATCTGACTGAAATCAATTTGGTGGGAGAAGAGACTCTGGGAAATATTTTCAAATCTCTCTACCCCTAACTCCAACTGGAAGGTCACATTCCTTTGTGACTGTTATACCCAAAATAAGGGTTCCCAGAGGAGAGTGAGGCTTTCAGATGCCAAGCTTACAAGGAGAGTTCAAGCCCAAACAGAAAAACATGATAGAACTACTAGCCCAGGAAGGAATAATGAAGGGAATGGAAGAACTTTCTTTTCCCCTCAAAAATAAGCCTGGTCATCATCCATTCTTAATATTTAAAGACTGTCAGTGGAGGGAAATGTATTAACTCGAGCAGGGATGTTCTAGTTTTGGATCTTGTTAGGAAGTCTTTCCCGATATCAAACTTAAATTTGCCTCTTCATAATTTCCACCCACCACTCCTAGTTCATACCTCTGGAGTTAAACAAAATAAGTCTATTCACTTCTTCCACAAAACAATACTTTACATACTTATGGTATAGCCCCTATATCTTATCTTTTTCTGGTGAAATATCCCTAACCAATCTTCATATACCATAACTTCTAGATCCTTCCTGAACGAAATAATCGTTGATACTAGAGAACTAAATTGAACTGGAAGAGGAAGGGGGGGAGAAGGGGAGAGAGAGGGTATCAGCAATTCAAACATGCCTCAAGCACTCCCCTCAGAAGGACCAGGTCCAGGGAATAAATGGGCTCCAACAGTCAAGACAGTCCAGAGACTGAATGTTGGCTCCCCAGATAACCAAATCCACATTACCTTCAGTGCGGCTAACAGGGTTTAACAACCAGCTGCCCAAGGGCTCCATTTGGTACCAGTGTTTCTGAATTGTAGATTGATCAGACAGAAGTTCCCTGACTACCACTCCCAGCTCCAAGATATTGAATCAAGTTAGCCTCCTGTCCACTCTTCCCCACCCTTTCATTGTTCCATTGTGCCCCCTTAGAACTGCTGTTCTGTTGTCAACCAATAGCCCTTCATAACAAACACTCCCCAGAATGGCTATATTGTACATTTACTTATATGCTATATATGTAGTTTCCTCCAACAAAATATAAATACTTTGAGGGCAAAGGAATAGGTCATTTTGTCTTTGTAACCCCAGGTCATGCCCAGAACTCAGTCAATGCTTAATAAATGCCTAAAGTAAATCAATCCTCTTCAGTTAAGGAAGGCCCTTCTTCAATGTGGTGCCTAGAAGAAAACTGGATCCAGAAATGTCCTGGGTGTGGTCTCAAGGGGAGAATGAGAAGGGTCTTTTGTCTCTGTCCAGCATAGGAAGCTTTTCGTGATGTCGGTGAAATGACTCTGAAATGGCCCAGGATCTCTCACATCATTCTTATCACAGTATAGTGCAAAGTTTCTTAAAATGTTGGTCTTGTCCCCAGATAGGGTCATGTAACAATGTGGGGAGCCATGAAAAATTTGGCAACAGTAAAAGATACATATAAAAAATTTAATACTTCATGCAAAAGTAGAAAAGCACATCCATCTCATTCATATGCAAATTTGTCCTAACCTTTAATAAATGCTAAAAGTATGTCAAAGAATTTTTTTTTTTTTTTTTTGCAATTGGGGTTAAGTTTCTTGCCCAGGGTCACACAGCCAGTAAAGTAGTAAGTGTCTGAAGCCACATTTGAACTCGGGTCCTCCTGATTTCTGGGCTGGTGCTCTATCTACTGCACCACCTAGATGCCCAAAGAATTATTTTAAAATGAATTTCTTTATGGTTTGTTATCAGTATTTGATTTGAATACCTATTTTATATACTTATATTCCTGGAGTTACCTAAAATTTCTTGGGTGAAAAAAGTCGTGAGTGAAGAAAGTTTAAGAGGCCTAGTCTGGCATGTATGTGCTCATGAGCACCATGATGGGCAAAGTGCCTGTGTCTACTAAGCCAGAATCTGGCAAAGGCAAATTTCTGAATTTCAGTGTAGGGAGGTAAGGGAAGGAAGTTTAGATTTGTGAGTTCGTCAAAGGATGGGAGCTGACTAGCATCTTGCAAAACTTCAGAATCTCAGAGCTGCTAGAGATACTAAAGAAGAGGACCAAAATGCACACCATCCTCTCTACCCATGAGGGTAGGACATATCACCACAGCTCCATTCTTTCTTTTTGCTTGTCCTGCATATAAGAAAACTCTCTAAACCAATGAAGAGAAACAACCACTCTGTTACTTAGGCTGAGTAGAAGCAAGAAATTAACTTGCCTCTGAGGTCCTACAGCCAGCATTTGCCAGAGATGGGACTTGAACCCAGGGCTTCCTGACTCCTCAACCAGCTTTCCAGCTTCTAGTCTATGCTGCCTCTCAGTAGCACTATTATATTTCATCCTAATAAGATGTGCCTGATGAGTTCTAGCTTACTTTATGTCACTGACTGCACGTACTGTGTCTCCCGACTTTGTGTCAACTAAGAAATCTTACGTCTTCATCAAAATGAACTGATAAAAACAGGGCCCAGCACACATTCTCTCCCATTCAAGGGCAGTCTTTTACACCTGATTCCCTTCATGTACTGTACACTTCAGCCCATGGGCCTTGATGATGTCCATTACTCCCTACAATGGCTCTGGGCATTTGCACCAGCTGGACTCATGTCTGGAAGGTTCTCCCTCCTCACTTCCGTGTGCTGGCTTCCTTCAAGATTGCATGAATCCCACTTTCTGCAAGAAGCCTGTTCTCATGCTTTCCTTCCTACTGATTAGTGCCTTTCTCAAAAGGGACGACTACCCATTTCTCGGCATTGATCTTGTAGGTACAGAGTTGTTTGTGAGCCGTCTCCTCCATTAGAATGTGAGTTCCCAGATTGTGCTCTTGACTTTCTTTGCATCCCCAGTGCTTGTAGGGTGTCTGGCATATAGTAAGTGATTAATAAGTGCTTGCTGACAGACTAACAAAACTATGCTTCAATTTGCATTCAGTCCATCAGTTCTTTCTCTGAAGGTGGATATAATTTTCTCTAAGCCCTCCAGAACTGACTTAGATCTTTATATGGAACAGAAAAGTTAATCTTTCCCAGTTGTTTATATTTAAACTGTTACTGGGTAGGCCATTCTCCTGGTTCTGCTCACTTTACAACAGTTTATATACCTTTCTAGGTTTTCCCGAAATCATCCTGTTCATCATTTCTTACACATTCCATCACATTTATACATCACAACTTGTTCAGTCATTCCCCAACTGATGGGCATCTCCCCAATTTCTGATTCTTTACCAACACAAAAATAGGTGCTATAAATTTCTCCACATAGAAGTCCTTTTCTTTTTTTCTTTGGGACATAGACCTGGGAGTAGTATTGATAAGTTAAAGGGTATTTGTAGCCCTTTGGGCATAATTTCAACTTGCTTTCCAGAAAGACTGGATCACTTCATAATTTCAATAATAATACACTAGTGACCCAATTTATGTTTTGCTCTTGATAAAACTATGTTGATCACTGCTTCTTTTTCTAGACTTCATTAAACATCCCTTTATTAAATTACAGAATTTTACTAAGGACTGAAGTCTAAATAACTTGCCTGTAATTGAAAGATTCTTATTTTCTTCACTTCAGGTACAGCTATTATTCTATTCACCTTGAGCAACAGTTTTATCTTTTTTCTTATGATGCCCCTCTTTCCCTACAAGTAGCTTTAAAAACAATTTTTAATGTATTACTTTTTTCTGCTAACCTCAACTTATACTTAGCTTTAGTGTCACTGATTCTTACAAAGCTATCCCATGTTTTTTAATTCATTCTCCATTACCTGCTCTTACCTCTACCTTCTGTACATGCTTCTTAAAACCCAAATTAGTAGGGAAGAACCAAGTAAAGAGGGTAGCTGCTAACTCTTCCACAAAATGCCCAAAGAAAGCAACGAAAGAATTCTGAGCAAGAAAACAATTTAAAAAAAAGTCACTCTAAGTCATTTTCCCAGCCCAGGGCAGCTTAGGAAGGGGGCCTGGCCAAGAATGCACCAAGGTAGAAATAGCAGCAGTACTTTGGACAGTAAGGAGACCTGGTCAGAAAGAGGTTGTGAGGGAGCAGGGGCCCTCTCTGAGTAAGATCAGAGCACAGATTGGGGAGTCAGTGACTGCATCCAGTTCACTTCTAAGTGATGAACATAGCCCAATTATAATATATAGTTCAAGAAATAGGTGAGAAAAAAAAAATCAGTAAACAACAAAATAATTTGACCAAAAAGAACTTTTATAGTTACAGGGAAGCTCAAGACACAAATTCTGAATACAATGACAAATATAATTATCTACAAGAAAAAAAAAAACATAGACTGGATCTAACTCCAACAAGAATTCCTAGAGTATTATAAAAAGAGATAAAATGGGGGAATTAAAAAAAATTAAATAAACATGGTAGAGGAAAATTTGGGAATATTAATGAGAATAATGCCAGAAAATTATGAAAAGAAAATCAACAATTTGGTAAAGGAGGCACATAAAAAAAATACTGAAGAAAATTATTTCAAGGAGAAAACATGAAATAGCTCAGAGAAAATAACTGACCTGAAATACAGATCAAAAAGAGGCAGTTTAACAACATACCAAGATAAGATCCTAAATGGGTTCATGATCTAGATATAAAGAGTGTTATTGTAAACAAATTAGAGGAACATAGGGTAGTTTACTTCTCAGACCTGTGGAGATGGAATAAATTTATGTCCAAAGAAGATCTGGAACTCTTAATTGAACACCACATAGATAATTTTGACTAAGTTAAAATGTTTCTGTACAAACAAAACCAATGCAGACAAGATTAGGAGGGAAGCATCAAATTGGGAAATCATCTTTACATTTAAGGGTTCTGATAAAGGCTTCATTTCTAAAATATATAGACAATTGTCTCATATTTATAAGAATTCAAGCCACTCTCCAATAGATAAATGGTCAAGGGATATGAACAATTTTCAGATGATGAAATTAAAACCATTTCTAGTCATATAATTCTCCAAATCATTATTGATCAGAGAAGTGCAAATTAAGACAACTCTGAGGTACCACTACATACCTGTCAGATTGGCTAAAATGACAGGAAAAGATAATGATGAATGTTGGAGGGGATGTGGGAAAACTGGGACACTGATACATTGTTAGTGGAACTGTGAACAGATCCAACCATTCTGGAGAGCAATTTGGAACTACACTCAAAAAGTGATCAAACTGTGCATACCCTTTGACCCAGCAGTGTTTCTATTGGGCTTATATCCCAAAGAGATCTTAAAGGAGGGAAAGGGCCCCACACGTGCAAGAATGTTTGTGGCAGCCCTTTTTATAGTGGCAAGAAACTGAAAATCGAATGGATGCCCATCAATTGGAGAATGGCTGAATAAATTATGGTATATGAATGTTATGGAATATTATTGTTCTGTAAGAAACAACTAGCAGGACGATTTCAGAGAGGCCTGGAGAGACTTGCATGAACTGATGCTGAGTGAAATGAGCAGAACCAGGAGATCATTATACATGGCAACAAGACTATATGATGATCAATTCTGATGGACATAGCACTCTTCAACAATGAAATATTTCAAATCAGTTCCATTTGGTCAGTGAAGAAAGCCATATACGCCCAGAGAGAGGGATATGAAATGTGGACCACAACGTAACATTCTCATGCCCTCTATGGATGTTTGCTTGCATTGTGTTTCCTTTCTCAGATTTTTTTTCTTGTAGACACGATTTTTCTTGCACAGCAAGATAAGTGTGGAAATATGCATACATATATTCAATTTGACATTAACATAATTAACATGTAGTGGACTTCCTGCCATCTAGGGGAAGGGTGGGGACTAGGAGGGAAATATTTGTAACAGAAAGTTTTGTAAGGATCAATGTTGAAGAAATACCCATACATATGTTATGCAAATAAAAAGCTTAAAAAAAAAGTTTAAAAATTATTAGACTATCTGAAATCTATGATCAAAAAAAGAGCCTATGCATCTATTTCAACTGATTAGAATGTTAAATTGCTCACGTATCTGACAACCAGAAAATAAAGTAGAAATTAAAAGAACCTACTTGATAATTTTCTGATAGAACTCCCAAATATACACAGCCAGGAATATAGCCAAATTTCATAGCTTGAAGGTCAAAGAGAAAATACAAGCACCAAGAAAGAAACCATTCAAATACCACAATAAGGATGACATAAGGTTAAAAAATTAGTATTATAAAGGAGCACAGGGCATGGAAAGCAATGGAATAATTACCCAGCAAAACTAAGTTTTGCAAGGGAAAAAGTGGACATTCCATGACATAGAGAACTTTCAAGAATTCCTGATGAAAAGACCAAAGCTGAATAGAAAATCTAACATTCAAATACAAGATTAAAGACAAATATAACAAGATAAATATGAATGAACTCATAAGGGAATTAGTAGCTTTAAACTGTTTATATTCATATATGGGAAGATGATACATTGTGACTCCTTTAGCATCTTAGGACAGTTAAGAGGAATCTATTTAGACAGGGGAAAAAAGGGGAAATTATCTCACTCATATAAAAACAGTATGAAGAGTTTTTATAAGGGGAGGGAGTAAACGGAGGAGTATGGGCAACATTTGAACCTACTTTTCATCTGAACTTGTTCAAGGAGGAAAAAATATAAACACACCACACAAATAAAAATAGATATAGAAATTCATCCTACCCAAAAGAGAAGTAGAAGGGGAAAAGTCTAAAAAAAGGAGATGAGGAAGAAAAGCAGTGATAAGAAGCATTAAAAGACAATAATCAGAAGCAAAACATTTTTGAAGGATAGGGTAAAAATAGGACAAATAGGGGCAGCTAGATGGCGCAGCAGATAAGACCACCAGCCCTGAAGTCAGGAGGATCTGAGTTCAAATTTGGCCTCACTCAACACTTCCTAGTTGTATGGCTGTGGGCAAGTCACTTAACCCAACTGCCTAAGGGGGAGGAGGGGACAGATAAATAGAAGAGAATAAGATATTATAACTGTGAATGTAAATATGATGAATTCATCCATAAAAATCCAGCAGAATACAAAGCAAGACTCTAACAACATGTTGTTTACAAGAGAAACACTTGAAATATATAGATACAACTGTTAAAAATAAGAGCCTAGAGTGAAAATTTAAAAGGCAGGAGTTACAATCATGATCTCAGATAAAAGAGATAATCAGAGAAACTATTCCTGGCTTAAAGGTATTATAAACAAAAATATATATATATATATATATTAATTATTTATTTAATATTTTCCCCAGTTACATTTAAAACAAAAAAAAATTTACATTTGTTTTTAAAATTTTTTGAGTTCTAGGTTTTCTCCCTTATCCCTACCCAATTAAGAAACCACAGGTGAAGTTATACAAAACATTTCCATAATAGTCCAGTTGTGAAAGAAAACACGGATCTCTCACTGTAATGAAAATAAAAACCCTCAAGAAAAATTAAGTCAAAAAAAAAAAAAAAGACAAGAGATAGAGAAAAGAGAATGCTTCAATCTGTATTCAGATACAATCAATTCCTTCTCTGGTTATGGATAGGATTTTTCATCCTAAGTCTTTCAGAACACTCATGGATGACTACTACTGAGAATAGCAAAGTCATTTACAGCTGGTCATCTCAGAACACTGCTGTTACTTTGTATATAGTATATTTTACTTTTAAAATATACTTGATAAGAAAAGAACAGTACGACAATTTCAGAGAGGCCTGGAGAGACTTGCATGAGCTGATGCTGAGTGAAATGAGCAGAACCGGGAGATCATTATACACAGCAACAATATTACATGATGATCAATTCTGATGGACATGGCTCTCTGCAACAAAGAATTGTCTCAAACTAGCTCCAATTGTTCACTGAAAAAAACCATATACACCCAGAGAGAGGGATATGAAATATGGACCACAACATAACATTCTCATGCCCTCTATGGATGTTTGCTTGCATTGTGTTTCCTTTCTCTGATTTTTTTTTTTTCTTGTAGATAGGATTTTTCTTGTACAACTTGTCAAGTACTTCAACACGTAGTGGACTTCCTGCCATCTAGGGAGGGGAGGGGACTGGGGGTAAAATTTGTAATGGAAAGCTTTGTAAAGATCAATGCTGGGGAACTACCCATATATATGTTATACAAATAAAAAGCTTTAATTAAAAAAATTATATATATATATACTTGAGTTCAGGGAGGTCTTTCCATATTTCTTTCTCTGAGAAAATTCTGCTCATCATTTCCCATAGAACAATGATATTCCATAAACACATGCCACAGCTTATTGAGCAATTCTCCAATTGATGGGCATTTACTTAATTTCATTTTTTCCCTCTGAGAAAAGAGCTGCTATGAATATTTTTGGTGCATATAGACCATTTCCCTTTTTTTAAATTTCAAAAAAAAAAAATAAATATTGAATTTATATGTAC
This sequence comes from Myrmecobius fasciatus, assembly GCA_023553655.1. Classification (NCBI taxonomy): domain Eukaryota; kingdom Metazoa; phylum Chordata; class Mammalia; order Dasyuromorphia; family Myrmecobiidae; genus Myrmecobius; species Myrmecobius fasciatus. Next base: position 12,969 of record JAJPUD010012236.1, read on the forward strand.
CTAATGGCATAGCATACAAATTTTGAAATAAAATTTAATGAATTACAGAAGAAAATAGTTACCTACTATAAAACAAATAAGTTAAGGAGATCAAGAAGATTTTAGAAGTTAGATATGATAAACCTCTGGAAATAATTGAATGGGAACAGGCAATCAGCTATACATGGTATTTTCACAAAAATTGACCAAGTACTAGGGCATAAAACCTCATAAATGCTGAAAAGCAAAAATACTAAATATATTCTTTTTGTACAATAGTGTTATAAAAATTACATTTTTGCTCTGATTCAGAAGAACGAGTGGATCAAAAAATAATTGAAATAGTATTTCACTAAAGATAATAACAATGGGACAATATACCAAAATGTTGTCTGTTAAGTTGGCTATTAAGTACAGCCAAAGCAGTACTTAAGGAAAAATTTTTATCTCTAAATGCTTACTCAATGAAAAAAAGAAAGACCAAAAAGACCAAGTCAATAAAGTGGGCATGCAAATTAAAAAAAATAATAATTTCTAGTTAACTAAAAATCCTGAAAATCAAAGGAGAGATTAGTAAAAATGAAAGCATAAAAAAAAAACCAACAAAACAAAACACCAAATCAAAACTATTGAACTAATAAAACTAGAACTGGATTTATTTTTTTTAACTTCTCCCCAAAAATTTTATTCGAATAAACAGAACAACCAAAAAGAAAAACACAAAAGCAACACAAGAGAACACAAAACAGCAGATCAGTAAATTCAAAATATGACAATAGCAATTTAAATATATATATATATAAGCAAAAGATATTACATTCATGAATTCCATCTTTTCTTTACTTCCTTTGTAAATTGTTTTGTTTTTTGCTGTGCATCTTATTTTATTCTCTTTTCCCCCTTTCATCACTCCCACTACCTCTAAGCAGGCTATCGAAGGTTATATTCACATATACACATGTAAATATGTACACATACACATACTTCTTTCATCCCTCCTACTCCTAAGTAAGCTACAATTAAGATATATTTATGTATACGTATGCAGATATATACATACACATATCTTTCCTATCCCTACTAACTCCCCCCACCCAGGGATCCTTCCCCTGTCTTCTTCCCTCACCCTTTGCTTCCCCATCCACCTATCCCTTTCCCCTTATTTCTTTATAGATTTTGGAGGGGTGCTATGCCCTTCATGGTGTGTATGTATATATCATTTTGCCTATCGAACCCATTCCCGATGTGAGTAGGTTTTCAGAACTAGGAGCCCTCCTCACCACCTAATGCTTGTGTCTACTCCTCCTCTATACCTCATCTGTATAACATGATTATTATTTTTACCTTTACTCTGCCAATTTTTCTTGAGCTTACCCTAATGCTGAAGTAAATCTTATATACAAAGTATACATTTCCCATGTTAAAAAAAAAAAAAAAAATCAATCTGTCCATGTTGAGTTCCTTAAAATTGCTCTTTGATATTGGCTCGTATGTTAAATTTTCTATTAAGTTCGGGGTTGGTTGATACAAAGTTCTGAAAATCTACAAGTTTGTTGAATGTTTTTTTCTCACTGAAAATTATAGATAATTTTGCTGGCTATGATATCTTTGGCCATAGGCCAAGTTCTTTTGCTTGCTGGTAGATATGATTCCAAGACCTGAGGTCTTGTAGCTGCTAAGTCTTATACAATTCTAATTGTAGCTTTAACATATCTGAATTTTTTTTCTTTTTTTTGCAAAATTTTCTCTTTAACCTGGGGGTTTCGAAATTTGGCAATAATGTTGCTATGTGTTTTCCACAAAGGATCTCTTTGAGGTGGTGATTGGTGGATTTTTTTTTCCCCCTATTCCTACTTTTCCCTCATGTTCTATCACTCCAGGACAGTTTTCTAGGATTATTTCCTGCATGATTGTATCAAAGTTCTTTTTGGTCACAACTTTTTGGCAGTACAATTATTCTTATATTTTTTCTTCTTGATCTGTTCTCCAGATCTGTTGTTTTTCTTATGAGGTTTCACATTATATTTTCTCATTCTTTATAATGTTTTGTTATTTCTTGGTTTCTCATCACTTCATTGGCTTCCCCTTGCCCGATTCTAATTTCAAAGCTATTTTCATTTTTGAGACTCTGTACCTCCTTTTCTAATTGTTTAACTTTTTTTTTTCATAATCTTATTTTTCTAATGATAGATGGTTTTAATTTTTTCTTTAGTTTTCCCTCAATGTCTCTCATTTTGATTTTTGAATTCTTTTTTGAGTTCTTTTATAAATTCTCTCTGGGCAGGGAGTCATTTCACATTACTCTTTGGGGTAGAAACTTAAAAAATTTTTTTTTTACTAAAGTATCTTCCTCTGAAGATGAATTCTTTATTCATTATGGTTCCCATAATGTTTCAATAGTGGGGTTCTTTCTTCTTTGCCAGGTAATTTTTTTTAATAAGAGGTATTAATATAAGTACCTCTAATCATGGGGGAGAAGGGGGAGATGATGCCTCAAATTTCCCTTCAGTTCTCCCCTCTGACCAGGAACCCCAAACCAAGAACTCCCTCCTTCTGCAACTGCCCACAGCCAGCAGTGCCCCTGTATCACTGCTTCTGCACACCAGGTGCTGGTTTCCTTCTCACCCAGGACTGCATCCCAGCAGTATAGCTGGGCCTGGCTTCCCAATCAGTTGAGGTTCACTCAGTCTTCCAATACTCAAACCCCATTCAATTAACAGTGTGTGAGGTGAAATCGTCCATGCAGAGGCTCCAGCCACACCCAGCTAGCCCAAGGGATCCCCACAAGATGTTTCTGTGGAGCTAGCCTGGAGGTGTTTGCACTTCAGACAGGCTAATCCTGGCCTGGGATCTTTCTTCAGATCCTGTCAAATAATATGCACAAGACCCCAGTTCTGCCCCAAGTCTTCTTAGTTTTTCACCAGTCTATATTCACCCTGAAGTGCAAATTTGTTCTGTTTGTGGGGAAATTGGGAGAGCTCGAAATTTACCAACCTACTCATCATCCCTGAACTGGGCCTAATAAATAAATAAATAATTAATTGGCTAATTCAGTTAAATTAAAAAAAGGAGAAACCAAATTACCAGTATCGAAAATGAAAATAAACATGAAATTAAAGCAATTACTAGGAGTTATTTTGTTCAACTATTGCATAAACAGTTTGAAAAAAACAGATTAAAAGGATTCTTACACCAAATTCCTTCTGACATAAAAATAGTTATGATACCTATAACAAGGTCAGAGAAAGAAAATTATACTTAATTTCTCTAATAAGTACTGATGCAAAAATATATATCACAAATGTTATGCACTAAGACAGACTGTATTTATACCAAAAATGTGAGAATGGTTCATTATTAGAGTAGCTATAAGCATAATTAATATCAGTAACAAAAATAAGTCATACAATTATATAAATAGATGCAAAAAAAGCTTTTGAGAAAATACAATACACATTTCCATTAAAAACAGGAGGAATAAACGAAGCTTTTCTTAAAATAAGTATTATCTATTTAAAACCAAGAGCAACATTATCTGTAATGAAGACAAATTAGAAATCTTTCCAATAAAAAAAAGGGGTAGAGAGTGTCTGTTACTACCATCATTAATACCATCCTAGAAATGCTAGCTATAATAAAAAGACAAGAAAAAGAAATTGAAGAAATAAGCACAGGTTTAATAAAGAATACTGTAATTCTTTACAAATGACAGGATGATACAATTAGAGAACCCTAGAGAAGCAACTAAAAACTCGTTGAAACAAATGAACAATTTTATCAAAGTTATAGGATATAAACCCACATAAATCATTAGTAACTCTATACATTACCAACAAAACCCAAGGAAAAGACAGAGAAATTCCATTTAAAATAACTGCAGATAGTTACAAAATACCTGAGAATCCACCTGTCAAGACATACACAGGTAGCACATGAACACAATTACAAAATATTCTTCACATAAATAGATTTAAATAACTGCAGAAATATTATTTGCTCATGGGTAGGTCAAGCCAATAATAAAAATGGCAATACTGCTTAAATTAATTTACTTATTCAGTTTATGGAATTAGAAAAATATTATTACAAAATTAATCTGGAATAACAAGACAATCAAGGGAATCAATGGGGGGAAAAAAAAAAAAAAACCTGTGACAGAAGGCAGCAAAACAGTACCAAATTTCAAAAATATATTTCAAAGCACTAATTATGAAAGCATCCTATATAGGAAAAAGAGAAATTGAGCAATAGAATAGATAAGATAGAGGCAAATTTAATAAATCCACCCAACTACTGGGGCAAAAACAATCTGATAAAAATTTCTAGAAAAACTGTTAAGTAGTTTTAAAAAATTCAGGCATTGGGGCAGCCGGGTGGCACAGTGGATAGAGCACCAGCCCTGAAGTCAGGAGGATCTGAGTTCAAATCTGACCTCAGACACTTAAACACTTCCTAGCTGTGTGAACCTGGGCAAGTCACTTAAACCTAAATGCCTTAGGGGGGATAAAAAAAAAGGCACAGACCAACATCTTGTCCTATATACTAAGATAAGCTCAAAATGGGTATACAATTTAAACATAAATGACTATTTTTATGAACAAATTAGGGAAGCACAGAAAAAACTACCTGTCAGATCTATGGATAAGGGAAGAGTTCATAATCAAAGAAATAAGAGAGGTTAATGGGAAATAGAATGGATAATTCTGATTACAAGAAATTACAAAGGTTTTATACAAACAAAACCCCATGCAGCCAAAATCAGAAGCATTTTCAAATATATAGAGAATTAGTCCAAATTTATAAAAATAAGACCTATCCACCAATGGACAAATGGTCAAAGGATATGAATAGGCAGTTTTCTAAGAAATCAAAATTATCATCATATTTAAAAAATGTTTAAAATCACTATTAATTAGAGAAATGCAAATTACAACAATTTTGGGCCATCACCTCATATTTATCAGTTTATATGACAGAAAAAGAAAATAACAAATATCGATGGGGATGTGAGAAAATAGGTATAAATACACTGTTGATGGAGCTGTGAACTAGTCTAACCATTCTGGAAAACAATCTGGAATTATGTCCAAAAAGGTTAGAAAACTATGCTCATACTCTTTGGTCTAGCAATACTAATAGTAGATGTAAATCTCAAGGAGACCAAAGAAAAAGGAAGGGAACTTGTATGTATAAAAATATTTAGATAAATTCTTTTTTTGTGATGGCAAAGATTTGGAAACTGAAGAGGATGTTCATCAAATGGGGAATACCTGAACTGGTAAATAACTGATGGGAATGTTTCAGAAAAATCCTAGTTAGACCTATATGAGTTGACAAAGTGAAGAGAGCAGAGCCAGAAGAACAATTAAAACAGTAACATAACGATAAGCAACTGTGAAAGACTTTAGTAACTTTGACCAATACAGTAATCCACTATAACATAACTTATGCTATCCACCTCTGGATAGAGAAGCCTAATTTTTTTTCCTATCTTTATTTTTCTTACCTTTTTCTTCTCACATCACTAATGTGGAAATGTTTTGAACGACTTCATATGTATAATGGATATTAGATTTCTTGCCTTCTCCATGGGTTGGAGAGAAAGTAAAAGGAAAAGAATTTGGAACTGAAAAAATACAATTAAACAAACAAAATTCCAAGATGGTAGAACTCCTTGGGTACTCACTAGCTTCTCTTTAGAGCTTCCTTTCTCCCTCACTGGAACTGTTTCTCTTTGCCTGTTTGGAATTTCATTCTTCCATAATTCTTCCCTCCTGTGTGAAATTCTCTAAATTTAATTTAATTCTTTCTCTGAATCCTCTCTCAAACTCTAAAGTACTTATCAAACTATGCCCAACTTTTGTCTTCCCCACCACACATTCTAAGACTGGAGTCAATGCACTACAAGGCTCCAATCATCTCTACCACAGTTCTTTTTTTTTTTTTTTTGTAAGAATCAAGTCCAGGTTATCAATTACTCCGGCATTCTTGTATGGCTTTTAGTCACATCCTGGTTACATGCTCCAGAAAGATACAAGACAGATTTCTCTATCGTTATCTGGTCACCAAAGATCTGCCTTTATTTTTCAGCACAGACTCACCAACTTGCGCCGGAACTTACATCTTTCACTACATGGTGCCTCTAGATGGACATGGATGCCTTCAGTGGAGGACAGACTTCATAAACTTCCTCATAAGAGGTTCCAAGTCTTTCCCTTTGAGACTGAAGGGTTAAATCTGTTCCTTAGCTCAAAGTGTCTAATGATCCTTCTGCTCAACAATAGGGATTTCCCCCCAACAACTTTTTATCTTTTTTGTTCTTTATTTTCACACTGATAATCTTCCATGTTTTAAAGTACCTAGTAAATTTCTTTACCTTCTCTTTTTGTCTTCTAAGAGGGAGACAAGTTAACAATTACTTGGTCATGGCAGAAAAGACAAATACCATATTCTTGAGAGAAACTCTCCTGGCAAAAAGCTGTGGCAAACTATAGTAGAACGCTTATCTCCTGATCCATCAATCTCTTCCTCACTAAGAATCTATCCAGGCATATTTGACTTTCTTTCCCTTCCCTTACTAAACTCTCAAATTGTTTTCTTACCAATTTCCTTTTCCATCCTACTGTCAAGTGTGATGTAATATAGCACTGGTCTTGGAATTAGAAACAACTGTGTTCAAATTCTACCTCAGACCCTCTGTAGCTGTATGATTCTAGACAAGTCATTTAGCATGAGGGTCAGTTTCTTCATCTGTAAAATGGGATTAATAACAATAATGTTTACCTCAAAGGATTATAAAGCATTTTGCAAAATTAAAAATACTGTTTTTCCTGTATTATGCATAGCAATACTATGATGCTATGCATAATATACAGGAAAATTAGGCATCATTTTTAATTGAACTGAAATGTGCCCCTTTCCACTAATTTAATAACACTGTCAATTCTGGATTGCTCTTATCACATAATAGATCAAAATAACGAAACAGCACCTTACTTTTATGACTGCTATGTTTTCAACCTACTATGACATCCTAACAATATGTGATAAAGACGTTCACTCACAGGGCCTAGAATCTCTATCCCATGCCTCTTAAGAAGCAAAAGATCCCTTGGGAAAAAAAGACCTCACGGGGCATCCCATCTACCAACACACTGTTGTCTTCAACCTCAGGATTGATATTCCTACTTTAAAAATCTGTCATCATTTCATTTTTGTATTTATCATCAATGTTTGCTTCGAAACATATTATGAATGGAATATTGTATTATCATGTACTGTGCTACACATGGAAAACAAGCCAAAATGGAGGAGAAGAGGAAGTCAAGATGATGGTAAAGTAGGAAGCAGCACAATATTCTCAATAATGCACCAGACCAAATTTGGTAGGGAACTTCAGAAAAAAGCCAGCAAATCATTAATCCCACCCAGATCAGCAACAGGCACAGATCTGCTGACAATGGGGATGGTATCTGGCCAAAGTATGGTACTTCTGAAGTATTCCAATGCCCAAGGGAAAAGCTGTGCATGAAGGCAAGAGGAAGTCTCAGATCCACACAGGGCATCATAATGGGTACAGCTGCCAACTGGCAGGTCACTTACTCTTACATACCCAGGAAAGAAGGCCTTGTGCCGTCTATTAGAAACGAGGAAGTTGAGAAGTAAGCTGTAGCAGAGAATTCAGACCTAGGAGAGCAAAATCTCTAGCTCAGCCTGCAAAGGAATAACCAGGAAAGGCATTCCAGCCCAAAAGAACATCTATAATTCTGTCACTGAATCAACAGAACTTTCCAGTTCGTTGGCAGTAGCTAAGGCCAGCTGCATATACTGTTGCTTAGACTCAAACTCAAGTTAGGAACATGAAGAGCTCGGATTGAGGGCAGCAATAAGACTTTATTATGGATCAGACCACTGTGGGTCCCCGGTCTGTCCCTGAGATTCTGGAATATACAACAACACTCGAAGTGATATAGAGTCCAGACCTAACACTGAGTCCAAACTCAGAAAGCAGATTAAAAGGATGAATTAACAAGCAAAAAATAAATCCCATCATAAAGAATATTATGGTGTTAGGATAGATCAAGACACAAACCTAGAAAATTGACTCTGAAACATTTACAAGCAATACCTCAAGAGAAAAACAGCTTGGGTACAAATTCAACAAAAATTCCTGGAAGAGATGAATCAAGAATTTAAAAAAATAATTGAGAGAACTTTTAGGGGAAAAAAAAAAAAGGAAAAGAAATTACAGACATGGAAGAAAGAACTGGAAATGAGTTAACAGTTTAGCATAAGAGGCACAAAACCTAGGCCAAGTAACAAACTCCCAGAAAATTAGAATGAAACAAATAGAAGACAAATGATTCCATGAGGCAAGACAATAAGAAATACTGGAACAAAGTCAAAAGACTGGAAAAAAATAGAAATAAGGTATTACACCCAAAAGAAAAAAAAATTGAGAAGAAAAAGATCTAAGAATTACTGAATGCTATGCTCAGAAAAAAAGCCATGTATAATATTGAGAATATTTTTAATATATATATATTTATATATATTTTTGCTGAGACAATTGGGGTTAAGTGACTTGCCCAGAGTCACATAGCTAGGAAGTATTAAGTGTCTGAGACCAGATTTGAACTCAGGTCTTCCTGGATTCAGGGCTGGTGCTCTATCCATTGCGCCATCTAGCTGCCCCATATTTTGAGAAATCTTAAAAGAAAACTGCCCAGATCGCTTAGATGCAGAGGGTAAGGCAGGAATAGAAAGAATTTATAGATCACTTCCTGAAATAAAACAAAACAAAAATTCCCAGTAATGTCAGAACCAAAGTCTAGACTTCAAAGGAAAAAAATACTGCAAGCAACTATAAAGAAAAAACAAGTAGCACAGCGTCAGTCAGGATCACACATGATTTAGCAGCCACCAATAAGTTTGAAAAAAAGATTTTACAAAAGGCAAAAGATAGGGGTTTATAATAAGCTAAGAATAATTTGTCTAAAAATTTCAAGGGAGTTAATAAAAAAAAAAATGCAACAGAAGGTGGCTTGACTATAGCAGACCTAAAAACTGTATTATAAAGTTGAGATCATCAAAACCATTTAATACTGGCTAAGAAATAGAGTAGTAGATCAGTGGAATACAATAGGTTAGGTTCACAAGACACAATAGTCAATAATTACAGTAATCTAGTGTTTAATAAATCCAACTCTTGCTTCTGGGATAAGTATTCGCTACCTGACAAAAACTGCTGGGAAAACTGGAAAATAATATGGCAGAAACTGACCAACATCTAAAACCCAAATCAAAATAAAGTCAAAATGGGTTCATGATTTAGATATAAATGGTGACATTATAAGCAAATTAGAAGAACAAGGGACACTAGCTCTCAGATCTGTGGAAAAGGGAGGGCTCTATGGCCAAAGAAGAACTAGACAACAATATGAAATGCAAAATGGATAATTTTGATTACATATATTTTTTTTTGCACAAACAAAACAAATGCAGGCAAGATTATAAGGGAAGTAGAAAGTTGGGGGGAAAAATTTACATGCAGGGTTTCTGATGAAGGCCTCATTTCTAAAATACATTGAGATTTGACTTAAATTTATAATACAAGCCATTCCCTAATCGAGAAATGGTCAAAAGATATGAACAGATAATTTTCAGATCAAGAAATTGAAGCCATTTCTAATCATATGAAAAAATGCTCTAAATCACTTATAGAAATGAAAATTAAAACAACTCTGAAGTATCACTTCTCACCTCTCTAATTCGCTAAGATGACAGGAAAAGAGAATGATAAATGTAGGAAGGGGATATGGAAAAACTGAGACACTAATGAATTGCTGGTGGAATTGTGGAATGATCCAACCATTTGAGAGCAATTTGGAACTATGCCCAAAGGGCCATCAAACTATGCATACACTTTGACCCAACAATGTCTCCACTGGTCTGTATCCCAAAAAAGTCATAAAAGAAAAGGACCCACATAAGCAAAAATTTTTGTGGTAGGAAAGAACTAAAAATTGAGTGGATATCCATCAGTTGGGGAGCGGCTGAATAAGTTATAGCATATGAATATAATGGAATATTATTGTTCTACAAGAAATGATGAGCTGACTGATTTCAAAAAAGCCTGGAAAAACTTAGATGAACTGATACTGAATGAAGTAAGCATAACCAAGAGAACATTGTACACAACGACAATAGGATTGTGTGATGATCAACAGTGATGGACTTGGTTCTTTTCCCACAATGAAGTAATTCAAGGCAATTCCAATAGACTTGTTATGGAAAGAGCACACAGAGAGAACTGTGGAGAGTAAAAGTAGATCAAAAATATTTTCACCTTTTCTTGTTGTTTGCTTATTTTTTCCCCTTTTGTTCTGATTTTTGTTGCATAGCATAACAAATATGGAAATATGTTTAAAAGAATTGCTCATGTTTAACTTGACCTCTAATGGAATGTTTGCTGTCTTGTCTCCAGAGGAGGGAAGAGAGGAAGAAAATTTTGGAACACAATTTTGCAAAGGTGAATGTTGAAAATTATCTATGCTGAAGGTGGCCTACCTGTACCAGAGCTCAAACTATATTAAAAGCAGTAGTCATCAAAACCATAAGGTTCTGGCTAAGAAACAGAATATTTAATCAGTGGAATAGGTTAGGTTTACAAGACACAATAGTCAATGACTACAGGAATTTAGAGTTTGATAAACCCAAGACCCTAGCTTCTGGGAGAAGAACTCACTATTTGACAAAATTTGCTGGAAAAATTGGAAATTAGCATGGTAAAAACTAGACACTGACCCATACCTAACACTCTATACCAAGATAAGGTCAAAATGGGTCCATGATTTAGACAAAGAGTGATATAAGCAAATTACAAGAATAAAAAATAGTCTACCTCTCAAATCTGTGGAGAAGGAATTTGTAGCCAAAGAAGAACCAGACTACATTATGGAATGCAAAATGGATAACCCTAACCCTAACCCTAAAATGCAGACAAGATTAGAAGGGAAGCAATAAACTGAGAAAAAAAATTTACGTTTAAGAGTTCTAAAAAAGGCCTCATTTCTAAAATACATAGAGAATGGACTCAAATTCATAAGAATTCAAACCATTCTCCAATTGATAAATGGTCCAAGATTATGAGGACAATTTTCACATGAAGAAATTGAAATCATTTCTAGTCATATGAAAAAATGTTCTAAAATCAGAGAAATGCAAATTAAAACAACTCTGAGGTACCATTACACACCTTTCAGATTGGCTAAGATGACAGAAAAAAATAATGATGAATGTTGGAGGACATGTGGGAAAACTGGGATACTAACACATTGTTGGTAGAGTTGTAATGTGATTCAACCATTCTGGAGAGCTATCTGGAACTATGCCCAAAGGGCTATAAAACTGTACATACCCTTTGACCCAGCAGTGTCATTACTGGGTCTGTACCCCAAGGACATCATAAAGGAGGGAAAAGGACCCACATGTGCAAAAATATTTGTGGCAGTCTTTTTTGTAGTAGCAAAAAACTAGAAACTGAATGGATGCCCATTAGTTGGAGAATGGTTGAATAAGTTATAATATATGAATGTTATGGAATATTGTTCTATAAGAAATGATCAGCAAGATGATTTCAGAAAGGCCTGGAGAGACTTACATAAACTGACGTTAAGTAAAGTAAGTAGAACCAGGAGAACACAGTACAAAGCAATAAAATTATATGATCAATTTTGATCGTAGCGCTTTTTAACACTGAGATGATTCAGGCCAGTTCCAATGGTCTTGTGATGAAGAAAGCCATCTGCACCCAGAGAGAGGACTGTAGGAACTGAGTATGGATCACAACATATATATTTTCACTCTTTGTTGTTTGCTTGCATCTTGTTTTTTCTCATTTTTATTTGATTTTTCTTGTGCATGATAATTGTGGAAATACATATAGAAAAAATGCACATATTTAATCTATATTAGATTATTTGCCATCTAGGAGAGGGGGTAGGGAGAAGGGAGGGAAAAAATTTGGAACATTAAGTTTTGCAAGAGTGAATGCTGAAAATTATCTATGTATGTTTTGAAAAGAACAAGCTTTAAAATATAAATAAAGAAAACTATCTTATTTATTATTTAAAAAATAATAATCTTATTTATTATTTAAAAAATAATAATTTGCTCAGCAAAACTGAGCAAGCCTAAGAAACTCTCAAGTGTCTAAGGAGGGGAGGGGAGGAGGGAGAGGAGAGAAAAGGATCTTCTATAAGATAAAGGACTTCCAAGCATTCCTGATGAAGAGACCAGAGCTGGTAGGAAGTTCAAGTTCAAATACAGGAGGTAGTTGAGGTAAACAGGCATGAAACAATAAGGAATTCAAGAAGGATAAACTGTTCATCAAGCTGTTAGACAAGGCCTGGAAGTAGTTCTATATCTTGATAATCTTAAGAATGAAAACAAAGAGAGGAGGGAGGCAGGAAGGGAAAGGAAGGTTATAGAGTAAAGTTATCTCACATAATCATGATGTCAAAGTAGACATCTAGAGAAACCAGGAGAAAGGGCTAAGGGGAGTAACTGACACTCCAAGTTCACTCTTATGTGAACTGGTCAAAAGAAAAAACAGTATATACACACATACATATAACATTTGGGTACAGAAATACATTTCACTCAATGGGAAAATAGAAAGGAAAGAGTAACTAGAAGGATAGTAGATTAAGGGAGGAATTAGTCCTAAGCAAAACAAACTTGAGGATGTACAAAAATATAGCTTTCTGAAGTAACAAAGGACAGGAATCTAGGTGTCCATCAATTGTGGAATGAGTAAGCAAGTTGTATAGAATGATATTGTAAGAAATGAGATAAAGAGGGGGCAGCTAGGTGGCACAGTGGGTATAGCACCAGCCCTGGAGTCAGGAGAACCTGAGTTCAAATCTGGCCGCAGACACAGAACACTTCCTAGCTGTATGACCCTGGGCTAGTCATTTAACCCCAATTGTCCCAGCCAACAAAAAAAAAAAAAAAAGAGGTAGAGAATAAAACTAGAGAAACCTGGGAAGACTTGCATGAACTGATGCAGAGTGAAGTTAACAGAAATAGCCATACTTTTTATAATGACATCAATATAGTCAATACAAACTTTAATAGAATTGGGAATTCTGATTAGGGTAATGACCAGTCACAATTCCAGGAAGACTAACAATGAAACCTACTATCCATCTGCTGATGAAAAGCTGAAGGACACAAAATGTAGAGTAAGAGACATTTGGGAAGGTGGGGTAATATGACCAATGAGGATGAGGAGTCAAGATGATGAAGTGAGAAGTAACATTTTTAGTTAGTCCACAATGAACTAGAATGCAGATTAGATCAGGGCTTAGCCTTCACTGCTGGTTTACAAGACCAGGAAAGCCAAAAACAAGTCACAGTGAGTTGTTCTTCCAGTACTGGGCAACTGAGGAACAACAAAGGGATCTATGAACACTGATGGAGGCTGGCTAGCAGCACAGGCAGAAATGGCCTGGAACAACCCAGTGTTTATGAAGAGTAATAGGATCAAACATTTGGTCAAAAATAAAAAAAACAAAAAAACCCCAGAGTTTATGTTCTTGCACAGAGAACAGACATGGCTGTCATCTAGCAGCACTGTTGCCTACTATATAGGTCTGGGACACAGTTTCTGGGCATAAAGGAACAATTGAGGTTACAGGGACCCTACCTGTGTAGAAGCAAGGAACAAGTTCCAAAAACTTGGGTGTGTAGCTCAAAGTCCAAAAGCAAAGTGGAGATGCGGTTTTAATACAAAACCATAGCAGAATAACCAGAGCAGAAGATGAAGACCCAAGGAAAACAAGTGTAATTCAGTTGCCTTAGTCTGCAGAACTTCCCAGTATTCCCAGTAATAGTGACTGAGTTCAGTAGCAAATACTGAACCCCACAAAACACACAATAAAGCAAATCCATACCTGTGTCAGGAACTCAGAGCTTTGACAAGGACAGTGAACAGACCTTTCCTCAGATCACATGCCTTTGGAAACACTGAAAACTTACAGGCCCCCAAACTGAACTGTGATATGGCCAATGTAGAGATTTATTTTTGTTGACTATAGATCTTTTTAAAAGATTTTGTTTTTCTTTAGTTCTCAATTGAGGGGAAGGAGAGTCAGGTGCAAGGTCGAGATAAGATTTTTGCTGGTAGAAAAAAAATAAAACCAATCCAAATATTTTGTGTTATTAATGCCAACAGAACCAACTAAACCCTGCTCTAAATCATCAGCAAAGGAACTTATTGTATTAGGTGGAATCTCTAAGGCCTATAGATTTATTTATTATGATTTCAAGTTGATCCAGGTTAAAATATTTATACTGACACATCAGCATGTATCAGTGAAGTTTTGGAAAAATGCCAGCTGTCACTTAGAAGTGCACAATCTTATGTTAAAGCAATATTTATGGATATATGCTGCTGGGACGTCTGAATAAACAGTATACAGCATAGGAGCTCTCAAGCTATAAAAATACTGTGACTTATCTTCCCACTTTGTTCTGTCCATTCATTCTGAATGATAAAATCTCTTGCTTGTTCAACCATAATCTTGGCTATCATTTGCAAACAACATCAAGTTAGGAATTAATTGTTCAAAATTATTCCCAGATTATACTTGGGCCAAACAGATAAGGGAGTCTTATCCCACAGATTATACATCACACCTCAACTTGGACTCTAATTGAACATAAGTCTAATGTTGTAAAATATCACTATCCTCGTCTTTCAGTATAGATGTCTCAGGGTCACTGTCTCCATAAATCCACAGTGAGTAGCTTTCAGACAGTTTCCAGATGATGCCCATACCAGAGCTGAAATGATCACCTAAACTTAAGCATTCAAGTGACGGAGTATGAAAGCTAGTAAGATAAACCCAATGCTTCCCTCAAAACTATACTTTGAACTTTAAAACTATATTTTAAAGGTCCTCTGTGATTGTCATTTGTATTCTTTGAAGGTATTTCTTCTAAAAAATAAAAATAACAAAAATTTTCATAAAAAAACAAAACAAAACAAACAACAAAAAACACATCATACTTTAGGGTAGAAAGGAGGAAGAGCAGCAGGAAGAAGGGTACAATTAGAATGAAAACCAGCATTTATAGAATACCTATTATGTGTCAAGCACTCTACTAAGTACTTTCAAATATCTCATGGCATCCTCATTACATGTTTAGGAGGTGGATACTATTATTATCTCCATTTTACAAGTGAGGAAATTGAGACAGTGTTAAATGACTTGTCCAAAGTAAGACTGCTAATTAAGCCATATTTGAGGCCAGAGCTTCTTGACTTCAAGTCCAACTCCCTTCTCCATCTTATTCAGGGCATTAATTTCTAAGCCCAACAGTACTGCTACTCAGGCTATCTTATCTGTGAGAGAAATTAAAAAACCTATGTCTTCTAAAACATAAAGCCTGCATATATTTTTTGTTAAGTTGTGTCTAACTTTTATTAGACCGCAATTGGGTTTTCTTGGCAGAGATTCTAGAAGGGTTTGTCCTTTTTTTAGGTAAAATGTCTTTTTCCATAGGTAAAATGCAGCATTTTACCTATGAGGCAAACAGGGCTAGGTAAGTTGCCCAGTCAGTAACTGTTTGAGGCCAGATTTGAAATACAAATTTACAGACTGAGTTTTTCTAACACTTGGTTGTTCACTGAGTATTTGTAATTGTTTGCTAGTTTGTGAACTGAATCTTTTCTTCACAGCTACTGTGAGATGTTTAAAAGAATTCACACCAGATAGGGTAACCCTTTCTACCAGTAGTGACAGTTACCCATTACCTACAACAAATAAGGAATTTTAAGGCCTGAGAGATTGTGCAGCATTTTTATGACCCATTTTAACTTGAGTCTGTACAGAGCAATAAAACAAAATGGAACTCTTGAGAATCTGGCCAATATTTGTACTAAGACTGGCCTGGGGGGGACATATAGTTCTGTTCCTCTTGCTTTCCTCACTCACAGAGAAAAAGTGACCTGCCCAGGGTCACTTAAGGCATGAGCTTCTGCCTCCGGAAGGCATTCCTTCAAACATTAGGCACTGATTGGTTCAGAGTGCACACTAAACATTAGGGAAGGCCCAAAGACAGGATCATAGGACTGCCAGTGCATGTGCTCTGGAAACATTTGTTGAATGGACAGACTCCCTGACTTAGGAGACATCTGTCACTCTCAGATAGAGCAGACAAGGGACCATTTCTTCATGACCCACCCTTTCCATCTCACCACATGCTCTGGCTCCAAGGCCTCAAACACTCACTGCTTACCTTTTTCACTGTGTCTGTTTAAGTGAAGGGTGGGAATCACAGCCTGGTACTGAGGTCCAATCATGATCTCCTGAAAAGCCAATATGCCAGAAGAATTGCAAATGCATGCTGGTCAGTTCCCTTCGTGGGTCCTCCCACCCAATATAGCCTACTCAAATAGCTTGGGAAGAGGAAACGAACACTTGATGTTCTATCAACTATCACTTATCACAGAGGAAAAAAGAAACTCAAAGAAAATGAAGTGACTTTCTGAGGTGAAACAATCCTTTTTTGCCATGCTGATCCCTTGTTCCCTTATAAAGTGATTCTCAGAAATATTGAGGAGATTCTACTAATGTGGATAATTACTAATGTAATGAGTTCTCTTAGGTTCCCATCCCCATCTCAGTGTCTGTTCTCAAAGCGCCCCCATAGATCACTCACTTTCTTACACTCGTTGGAGGGCAGAGAATCTTCTTCTGAGTCAGATGAGGAAGAAAAACAAGGCTCTTTGTCTTCATCAGCAAGGAAATGTGCTTTGGGAAAAGCAAAACAGTAACACAGGGGCAGTTAAGACTTGGCTTGGAGAACTGCTTTATTTTATGCTATGGATGGAGCCACGAATAATAAAAAATGACAGCTCACACCTCTGGAGACAAATAACTATTCCTATTTTTCTACACCATGAGTTTGAAAGTACAAGGATTCAGGGGCAGCTAGGTGGTACAGTGGTTAGAGCACCAGCCCTGAAGTCAGGAGGACCTGAGTTCAAATCTGGTCTCAGATACTTCCTAGCTGTGTGACCCTGGGCAAGTCACTTAACCCCAATTGCCTAAGCAAAAAAAAAAGAAAGTACAAGGATTCTTTTACTCATGTTATTCACAAGAACTAAGGTTTAGATATGACAAATGATTTGCCCAAGACCACAAAGCTAAATGGGAGACTCAGACTCAGAAGACTTGAGTCTCAGTGGCCAAGACTTTTTCCATTCCACCCTAAACCCCTATATCAAGGGGACAGAACAGGAGGAAGAGGAGTGGAGAGTGGGGAAAGGGGAGGAGGGGAAGAGGAACAAGAGAGGAAAAAAAGACAGAGCAGAGACACTACACAAAGGGTGGCATCGCACTTGAAATATGTAATTTTAACCTGGGGAAAAAGGAAACTAGGGGATATAAGTAATATCCCTTAGAACCAAGGGGAGTCCTCTCCAACTGCCCACCCCCCACGCCTTGTCTCACCCCAAAGACAGGCTCAAACTAGTGAGCAGAGGGGTTGAAGTGAAGTTCAACTATCAAAACTCTCAAACATTGGTAAGTAAAACCTACAGCTGGTCTGGTTGGGGAACAGGTCCGATGCATCATGGGAAGTGACAGATGGGGTTAGGTCATCAGCTGATGACTGTGTCTCCTCCTCTTCTTCCCCTGAAAGCAAATCCTTCGCTATTTGTTCCTTTTAACAAGAAAGTGAAAAAAAATTTTTTTTTCAAACTTGAGGTTCAAAATGAAGCAAATTTTCCCCAGGTACTTTTAAGGTTTGGAACTCCACCCCCAACCTCCCAAGGAATTCCCTTCAAGACAGTCCTACAAAAGAGCTTCCTAGCAAAGTTCTTCTGAATGCCTAGGCAGATCCAACTGCCTGAAATCCATAGGTCATGATGGTCTATAGAAATCTCTGTGTTCCTCTTCCCTTAACTAATCTTCCTTCTGTACTCACTTCTTATCTAGGATAAGCTAACATCCCCAGGACCAGGGAAAATTTTTATCAATTAATCAGTCTAAACTAGACTTGCAGATTGACACTCACCCACTGATGAGAATATTGGCAAGAGACAGACTTTGTTAATTTACAAAGTTGTTATTTTGAGCAGGATCTACAAGGTTAGTTAGTCAAACAAAAAACTGCCATGATATGAACGATAAAGTCAACCTAGTTTCCAGCTTGCAATTTTTTCATGTGATCTGTCTCTGTTTTGCAGTTCTCCCTTACCTTATCCAGAGTCATGTCTGGGAGGCTGGGGGCAATGTCATTTCCCTCACTCTCCTGCTCTGAAATTGGGTCTGATGCTTCATAGCCATAGAGTGCAAGCAGCTCTTCAAATGGCATGTCGCTGCTCTAAGAAAGAAGAAAACAAAACATTACCAAGAGAGACTCAAGAGCAACCCCTATTCATTAGTCAGGGTTTATGAGGAAAACTCAGGATTAAGAAATCTGTCTACTAGAGTGAGCTGTCCACATGCAAACAATCAGGTATATTTGTCTCAACCTTCCCTATTCCTCAGGGGACATTTCCTTTGGGAACATTCCTTAAAACATCAAACCTTAATGATTGGTACTCACTGTGTATACCACATAATTCAGTTCTTTGTTATGCTGTTTTATAGTCTAATTGTTTCACAGTATATTCATTCTCTCTCAAATGAGACTAAGATCTTTAAGAATGTGAACCTGCATTAAACACTAGTGGAGACCTAGTGTGCCTTCAAGAGATCTACTTTTTGAATTTTCCTTTCCCTCTCACTCCTGGAGTGCTTCCTATCTTGGGTGTGCCACATCTTAATAAGACTGTACTAAGTGCTATTCAATGTAACAGACCAGAAGTTCTCTACCTTAGGTTTGTATCCTGGCTCTGTCACTTATGAATAATACAAATTTGAGCAGAGTATTTAACTGTTCTGAGTTTTAATTTCCTCATATATCAGATAGGAATAATAATCTCCATCCTACTTACTCCAGAAGTGCAGAAAAATAATGGAGCACTTCAAAACAGTAAAATAGAACATAAATACAAGCCGCAACATATATTACATAAACTAGTGCTTTTGTGACAGAAGATGATGGAGTGGAGTTGACAAAATTTTTCAACTTCAGTTTTTTATACATTTCTCCTTGGAAATGATTAGAAAAATAAGGGGGCTGGGGAATAAAAAGTCAAAACAGTTATGAAAGGCTGAATGAAAAAGGTTGAAGTTTAAGTTGTTGAACTCAACTTAAAGAAACCTTGGGGTGTGGAGAGAAAGGACATATGCCCTCCTGCCTCCTCCCATTGCTCAGCAATTAGCCCAACAGCAGATCTCTAAAAATGACAGCAAGGGATGGTTTGGAGGAAGGCATGGATTCCTGCCCATAATGTCAACTTTCAGTGTCAAGATTTCAGGACTGGGTTCCATGATCTCTGTAGGAATTTGATCCTAGAATCCCCCTGTGGAAAGGGGATAGGGTGTCAGCATCCTGAGCAACTCCCCACCTCACCCCCAATGGCTCAGAAGGCTATCTTTCCAGAAAGGTCCATTAAGACAAAAAGGAAACAGCTCTGGAGAGGTCTAAGATTCTAATCAACTGGCCTATTGCCCCAAGGCCTTTTGGTAGGGTGAAACAAATCTTTTATCTTCAGGGAAGAATACTAGAAATCTGGTCAAAACCTCCAACAACTCTTTTCACGGGGGAACATCTTAATCACAATCCTCTTCCCCAAAGAACCAATAGAGGATTTCAATTGTTGAAAGTTTCCACTCTCATTCCCACGTGCTGAAAACAAGCCTAGGAATTCTACATCAGATTTTGCTGTTTTCATTCCCACCAGTGAGGTGGTGAGATTCTTGGGATGGATTAGGGGATACCCAAAAAGTCTTTCCTTGCCTGCTCTGATCGATCTCACTGTGTACCTGAGATGTGTTGAAGCTTTTCTCCAGTTCTTCTAATGATTTTTCTTTGTCCCGAGTTTCACCTTCCTGTTCTTCTCGGATACCGTAGTTTTGGGACAAGATCTCTGACAAGTTGAAACGGTGGTCATCAGAGCCCATGGACACAACTGTGGGGGACACCAATCTGAGTGAGTTTCCCTGATTTGTAGGACAGCTGTTCAATGGATTAAAATCCCTGCTCCCTCTGAATCCAACACTGTCTTTTGCCAGCCTACCTATCCTTTAAAAGGCCAAATTTCCTTCATAAAGTAGTCCCTGTTCCTTCAATTGGAAGTGATTCCTTCCTCATTTGATTTCACAATGATTTATACTCTCCCCATGTACTTGTTCTAATCTGAATGTCTAGTATCTGTTCTATTAAAATGAAGTTACCTAAAGCAAGGGACTATGTCTTACTCATTTTTGCATGTTCTCCTAGAGCCACATAAGAGGTCCCTAATTATTTATATATATATATATATACACATATGTTGTATTCAATTCTAATATATCAACATGAATGACTCCAAGAAAATATAACTAGCTTTTTTAGTATAGGTACTGAGAAAGATGAGAAAAATTGAAACCATTAAGGCAACTGGCAAAGAGTCTAGAAATCTGTTAATATAATAACACAAAAACGTTATTTTTTATGAATAACTTCATTTTGGACAGACTGTTCACCAGCTTCTTCCTTGACTGACACTACTCTCCAGAAAGTCCGATCTAGGCCCCAGTTCTGCCCACAATGTCTTACTTTAGCTGGAGGAATCTTGAAATTGAGCTCTATAATGCCACTTGCTACTGCATAGATTTGTATAAACCACAAATCAAATCAATCATTTAAGGGCTGGATCTAACCCATGAAAGAGGTTTGAGTCTTCTCCCTTGACACCATTCTTATAAAGGCCTGTCAACTGCACTACAACTGCTTTTGCCATCATGTTCCCTAACTCAAGTTGAAAACACTTTATAACCAGGCTTCCCCCTTCATCCCCTTGTTTGTTCAAGCAAACCATGAAGCCAAAGATAGCTGTTTGCCAGTAAGGAGCAGAGAATCTGGAACAGAACCCAGTATTCTTCTCTGCCCTGGGTTCCCAATGGCCTAGCAGGGAGAAGCAAAGAGTGGGTGGGTCCTGTCTAAGCCCTGGGCAGTCTCCACTCACCAGCTTGTCCTAAAACAAACAAATAGCACTGAAGTTAGAGACCCAGCTGCCAGATGGAGGAAGGGACTGGCAGTCAAATGTCTGGTGCCCATGCCCCGTGGCTGGAAGCAGAGAGGGAAGCCATGAAAACTTGAGGGCAAATACCTGCTGCTGTCTGCAGGCCGGGCTCCCCGGGGCATAGGCTGTGAGCTGGGTAGGAGACCACCCGCGGGCTCTGCCTCCCCGCCGAGGCCTATGGAAGGAAACAGACACCAAGGGATCACATGATGGTCTGCCAGAAAATGTTCCTTACTTCTTCAAGCCCCATTCCTGCTGGAGACTTCTTGATAGTCATACTCCACCTCCCTCATTTCCCCTTTCACCATTATCTTTGGATTATAGGAAAATTGTTGCCAGATTGTGAAGTCTAAATGAACCAACAGCTAAAGTGACTTGGCCAGAGAAATTTTAGGAACATGACTGCAATAGTGATTCAGCCACTGAAGGGACAAGAGTAAAAAAAAATGCAATTCCACAAATTTCCAACTACAACACAAGGACCTCGCCTCACTATGGGATCATATTGGAGAGATGACCCCTATTAATCTTTAGCATGCAGACTTTTTGGCCTACCAGAGATTAAATTATCCTAGGCTGGAATCTGCCTTTTATACTAAAGTCCATACTATAGAAAGGGCAAGAGATACTAAATGATGTAAAACAAAGGAAAGTTTTTTTGGTGCTTAATTCCCTTCTATGTAGCCAACTTCCAACAGGGAGGGGAGAAGGAAAGAAGAAAGGATTTATTAAGCATCTATTATGTACCAGACTACACTAAGCTAAACACTGCTAAGCACTTTATAATTATCATCTACATTTGATCTTCAGATATATCTAGATGAAGATATTATCATCCCATTTTACAGATGGGGAAACTGAGGCACATAGAGAAAAAGTGAGTTGCTATGGATTACACAACTATTATCTTGAAGATGGATTTTAATTTAGGTTTCCCTAACTCTAGGCTCAGTGTTCTATCTACTGTCTCTATAGGACCTGATCTCTCAAGTATGAAAAATAATATTAGTCACATCCACTATCCACTGAAAATGAGGGTGTCTTTTCTTTCTCCTCATCAAGACATCAGATAACTTAGTTAATATTCTCCCCAAATTTTTCTATAGTCTCTGCTTTAAAAGCAGTGATCCTGGCTCCATACATGCCAACCCTTATCCCCAATTAGAATCTGAAAACTTTAGAATTGACTCCATTGTTGCCATTGCTCAAAACTTGCCTTTGGGAGCTGTTTTCAAGGCTATTTTGTTTACTGAACATCTTCAATGCTAGCAAATATTTGTTTTGCAGACAAGAATGCTAGAAATAATGTCACTTGAAACTAACTCTAGATAACAAAGTAGTAAGAGCTAAGAATATATGTGTGTTATATAAAAATAAATAAGGCTATAGATTTAAGAGCTGGAAGGTT
This sequence comes from Myrmecobius fasciatus, assembly GCA_023553655.1. Taxonomy (NCBI): domain Eukaryota; kingdom Metazoa; phylum Chordata; class Mammalia; order Dasyuromorphia; family Myrmecobiidae; genus Myrmecobius; species Myrmecobius fasciatus. The sequence goes on from JAJPUD010012236.1 coordinate 35,546, forward strand.
CTTAGTGGCTTGTCCATGTTCACAGAGCTAGTGAGATATAAACAGGGGTCTTCCTGACTCCAGAACCATACTACTACTTTCTCTTGGAAACAAGCCATTAAAGAGTAAAGTACAAGTCAGATGACCTTCTCCGCTTCACCACTGACTTGCTCTATAGGCTACATCATTTAACCTATCTGTATAAAGCACAAAAGGAGAGAGAATGAAAGCATTTAGGTTTCTGGGAACTCATAAGGATCTCATGTCCTTCCCATTTATCATTAAAATAAAATATTTGAGGAATAATTTCAGGATCCTCTAGAATAATCTTAGAATCTCCAAGTTTCTATGAAAGCTCAGCTCAATACTTTCTCCTACAGGAAGCTTTCCCAAAGCCCTCAGCAATTCCTCCCTATATATACCCCCCTCCATTAATTTTATATTTAATCTCTCCTTCCATGTTTCTTTTCATTTATAATATACAAGTCCCTTGAGAATAAAGATGAATTCACTTTTGCCTCTGCATGCCAATACCTAGCAAACTCAAGGGGCCTAATAAATGCTTGCTGATGAACTGATATCTTAGATAAAAGTCAAAAGACTGATTGTCCTGGGGCTTCTAGACTAGCTGTGAAAGCAGTTCCAGATGTGATTTAAGGTAACTTATGTGAAGATACCAGTGATCCTAAAAGCCCAACTTATCTCTGGGGAACAATATTCTGAGTCTATGGGAGATTTCTACATATTCTGGGAAGCAACAAACTGCCTTTGTGAACCCAAGGGTCTCCATAGCCTGAAGGTTGATTTTATGACAATGAAAAAACAACAACAACAACAACAACAAAAAAAAAAAACAATTTAAAGTAACTCCTCTATCCAAGCCTTCAATAAGCATATATTTAGCTTTTCATGTGCCTAGCAAACACTAAATACTGGTAGAGTTTAGCCAAAGCCTGCTTTCAGGATGCACCTTCTTTCTGAGCCATCTCACCTTACCAAGGTTTTCCTTACAGGGTTCTATGCAATTCTGTGCTTTCTGCAGTAGCTGCCACAGCTCATTTTCCAAGGGCAGCCCTACCCCTTTAATGCCTCTGTTTCTCTTTAAGATATGGTGGCTGGAGTCAATTTTCTCTTTGTAAGCTCAGGCTTTGTAACCAAACCACTGTTATGAAAATTCTGTTAACACCTGATGGTGATTCAACAGAACAAGAGCCAGGCTGTCTGGAATATCCATAAAGTATTGCTACTTATGAAAGTAGAACTCATAGTAATGATGAATTTCTCTATAACTGACTTGCATTTCAGGAACACCAGGGGAACACATAAATGTAGCCTCCAAAAGTGACTATTTGGATATAATTAAGACATTGAAAAGTCTTGCTGTAGTTGTTTTAAAAGCCATTCACAGCACTTAGGAAGTGAGATGTCATACTGTATTACATATCTTAATCATAGCTTGTTTCCCCAATCAGACTTAGTTCATTCACAAATAGGGTTCATGTCCCTCCTTGCCTTCCAGAGACTGATCTAGTAAAGTCAAGTCAGCATGAAGAAAGAACCCAAACACTTGTTGATTGAAAAATGTGGGAGGGCAGGGTAAGGCAAAGTATAAAATGTTGGCAGAGAGAACAAAGATTCCTGACTCCAAAATGGTTGACCATTCCCTGATTCAACCATGCTTTAATAATAGGGCAAAGCTGTTACTCCTCATGGAACAGTCTGTTGATGGTCTCTGATGTAAATCATTTTAATTTTCCCATGAAGCTGACAATACTGCCTTGCCCAGCTAGTAAAATTGAAGAAGATGCTACCAATAGCAGATGGATTTATGGCCCATTTTGGGGAACTTGAAAACCAAGAATGCATGCTTGTTACTGGTCATGCTCAACGTCTTGATGCCCTCTTAGAAAAACAACTCTCTCAAAGAATCACTGGCAGAAAGACCCACTCTGACACACTAGGCAGAAAGGTCTGGTGGAAACTATCTTTCACGGAATTTTGACTAGGAATCAACCATCCTCTTGTGCTTCTGGCTATTCGGTAAAGCAATCCTTCACTGTCATGGTGACTCTTCAAGATCATTCCTCTTCATCTAAATACCAACCGGACTTTCAGGAAGACCACATACAACCCAAAAGGAACCTGTGTTGGAACTAAATGACAATATTCTTGATAGATCCTTTTATGCAAAATTAAGTGGTAACCCTGGGCCAATCATTCCTTTTAAAAAAATAAAGTAAAATCAAAATATGATGAAACTATACTTATAATTTCTTCAGAAACTGATTTATATTAGCTGGTTTATACCATCAAGCCAAGATTTGGGCACCTTTTAGCTCCAAGCTTCAACTGAAGAACAAGTATAACAGGTAGGGAGAGGGGAAAAAAAAAAAAAGAAAAAAAAAAGGACTCAATATCCTCAAGTACTTTCCACTAACCAAATAATAAATCTAAACTCTTCAGATGGCCTTCTTCAATCTGAATGTACCCTACCTTCCTGGGCTTATCTTGTTCCTTGCTTTCATGCCCCAGTTTGGCTGGAGCACAATGTACTACTGGTTGTACCCAGGCATGTCCTTTAATTTCTTGTCTCTATCTTTTATCACACTTTTTTCTTCTTGGAAGGTCTTCCCTGGACCACTAAATCACCTGCCAAAAGCTTCACCATTTATTCCATTTATTATTAAGTCCTCTCTGAATCTACCAAGTAAAAAACCTGCCATCTCTAAATCCCCACAATATTTTGTAACACACTATCAATAATAAATGCCAATATTCAGCTTTGGCAACATTCTGTTGCCAAACCAAATGGAAGTGGAAAGAAAAGTGCAATTTCTATTAACAGAGGGAACTCTCTCTAACAAACAAGTCACAGGCCAGTCTTTATCCCTTTAAGGTTTAAGAGTTCCTGCATGACAAAAACCTTACAGAACACGGACAAGAACAAGATGGGCAAAGTTATGCTGCAATCTACATCTCTGGAGGGGATATCCAAATCAATAAGATCACAAATCCATTTGAGTATTTTTACATTTATTTAGCCATTTCTGCATAATGACCCTGAAAGGCAGGAGATACAATCCTCACCACCCCCATCATATAGTTGAGGAAACTCAGATTCAGGTTGAAGTTAAAGATAACAGTAATATCTGTTAACATTTATATAGCACTTTAAGGTTTCCAAAGTATTTTACCTTATTTGATCTTCACAACAACTACTGCTAATACTATTCCCGTTTTACAGATGAGAAAACTGAAGCAGATAGCAATTGGAGATTGCGGATAGGACTGGTCCTACATGGCTAGTAAGTGTTTGAAGCTGAATTTGAACTCATCTTCTTGACTCTAAGCCAAATGTTTTATCTATTGAACCTGGGTTCCTCAAAGCCCAAGTCAGGACTGGGACTCAAGTGCTCTTGCTCTAAACCTAGAGTTCTTTTGGCTACTTTAGTCTGCCTTCTCTCAGGCCTTTAAGTAGTAATTAATGCTGGGTTTTAAGCCTCTTAATATTCAAGACCTTACATAATCTAGATCAGTCCTGCTTCTCTCATACATACTCTACCTTCCACATACTGTGAATTCCAGTAAAATAAAATTATTATTAATCCTCTGTCCTGGTCTTCACTGTCCCACCTCTCCTCCCTATCTCATTCTGCTTTAGTCTTCACTTTCCTTCAAAGTTTCACTCAGGTATCATCTTAAATGAAAGCCTGCCTTTTAGGAAATCCTCTCTACCCTCAAAGAAATCTTTCCCTCCTCAAATTTCTCACATTTACCTCTCTTTAGCAGTCATTTCACTCTGTGTTGTGTATGTCAACATGAATGTCTAACATTTTCAGTTTCTACAGAGCAAGACACGGCTGTGTAGAAGCTACTTTGTATCCCCAGTGACTGACATAGTAGATGCTTAATGCTTGCTGAATGAATGGAAACTTGAATGAATTAATGTGGCGGTGGATCCTGGAGCAGAGCAGGCAGCCACCAGAAATTGTCCAGGATACAACAAAATGCCTGCCCCAACATTCTCTACTGAAGTTAATGACATCAATTAGTACCAAACCTGTCCTGTCAACAGGACATCTATTCTCCAGGTTTTACCAAGAAAGCAACCCAGGCCATGAGCAATACTTAAATGCCACCTTGCCAGGGAATAAGGTTCCTCTTACCCAGTTTGCTTTCATTCAACACAGCATGTTAACTATCAAGTTTTTACGAATACTGCTACCTGTATTGCTGATCTGTCATCACCCAGCGTCCCCAAAAACCCCACTTTTCTGGTGTAAGAGAAGCATGAAGTCGAAGTGGAAAGAATCCTGGGCGGGGGAAAGGGTGGGGAGGAATAAGTAGATTTGACTTCAAGTGCTGGTCTCCGCCTCTGACTCACAGTGGGAACTTAGGCAATCGTCTCCCTCTAAGGTTTTTTCCAGTGCTGCCTTTTTGGGGGATCTCAGATCCCAAAGCCTTCTTTCTTCCCTTCCCCACGCCCCCGGCATTTGCTGCAGAGCCTTACCTAGGTCTCAGGTTCAAGCATAAGTGCCTATGCAAGTTTCTCAGCCACCCCGGAGAACCTGGGGGGGGGGGGGGAAGGAGGGGAGGAACCCGGGGAGCTCCGCTGCAGCAAAACTCAAAGCTCCCAAGTCTACCAAGCAGCCGTATTCACGCAACGCGCAGGGAGAGTAATGCAGCGCTGCAAACATTCCCTTCTCCTCCCTTCCCTCCCCACCCCGAGCAACTCCTTCGGCAAAACCCCGGGAGAGCCCCGCCCAGCTCCGCAGCACCCGGCCAATGGACCGCCTAGCAGGACCCTGGGCGAGCGCTCCTTCTCCGGCGCAAACAGCGCGGGGCCGCGCTCAGCAAAGTTTGCAAACGCACCGCGACGGTAAGATGAAGCGGTACTTGGAAAGCCGCGGAGCAAGAGCAGGAGAGGTGGGGGGAACGCGGAGAGGGGAGAAAGATCTCCGATTCCCGGCTCCCCCCCCGACCCCCAGCTCCCCTTCCACCGGGACGCTAAGTCTCAGCGTACCATTAGCGAGCTCTGCAAAGTTTGCAAGCGCCGGGGAGGCGCACGCCACCCCCTCTTCCCCTCCAGTTCCCCTAGCGCCGCGCGTGGCCCGCCCCCTCCCATTCCCAGCCCCAACTCCGCTCCACCCCCCACCCACCCCCACTCGGCCGCCCGCAGCCGCCCCGCTCCTCCGCCCCCCCCTCCAGTCCAGCAGAGCCGAGGCCAGTCGCCGCACATGCGCACCCCGGCCCGCGGCTCACTATTGCGCCGCCGCGGAGCTCGGCCCGAGGCTCGCTATGTGGCAGCCGGGGGCGGTTGGCGGTTGGGGGGGGAAGAGGAAAGCTGCGCGCGGCCCCGGGCAGGAGGCGGCCCGGCTCGGGTCCTCGAGCCCTGCTATAAACCCTCCTCTCCCCCCATCCCGGCTCCTGTCCCCATCTGTGTCTCGTCAGCTATGGGCCAGGAGGGGCCATGGCCCCCGGGAGATGGAGGTCTGGGGGAATACAGCAGCAGCGGCGGGCGGTCCTCGGCCAACCCCGGTTCACTCACCTCCGCCATGGCCGTGTGTGAGCGGGAGGCGACGGCCGCGCCGGGAGCCCCGGATGTGAAGCCGCCCTCTCATTGGCTGCCGCCGCCTCCATCTGGAGGCAGGGGGAGGCTGTGGGGGACTAAGAGGGAGGGGTGGGGGAGGGGCTAGAGAAAGGGGAGGGGCCCTGAGATGTGTTTGGGAGAAGGGAGAGGAGAGACAGGAGAGATGGGGATAAAAAAAAAGGTGGAACTGCCCAAGAAGGGAGAGAAAGGAGAGGCTTGAAGGCCAAAAAGAGTGTGGGAGAAAGTGTAGTTTAGGGGCAAAGAAAGAGAACTCTAAGAGCCAGAAAGGGGAGTGGGAGGGGCTATGAAGAGGGCGTGGCCTAATAAGAAGGGGACGGGGTCTTTGGAGTTAGATTAGGAGAGAGAGGGCTAAAATCTTAGCAGGGGTCATTTCTTGACAAGTATTATGTAATTCCCAGATAACTGGATTGTCTCCAATTCACCAAATGACTTTGGACCAGTCCTCTTTCTTGGTCTGTTTATTTATTTATTTATTTTTATAAACCGAGAGGGTTGAATTTTCTGTTCCAAAAATCTGTGGTGGATGTAATGAGAGAGGTAGCTTGCTAGATAGAATGAAGAGGGCATAGAACTTGTAGTCTAGAAGACCTGCGTTAAAAGCCCTGCTTTTACTTATTGTTTGGATGAGTCTGGGAAAATTGCTTACCCTCATTGGTCTTCCATATTCCCAAACTAGTGTAGGGCATGCAGTACTTCTTTATTGGTTCATATATATATTTTTTTAATGACCCACAAATTGTCTAATACTTTGAAGCGTGCAAAAGCCTTTACTTCTCATTTTTATATTATTTTATTTGAACCTTATATTTCAATGGGGTAAGTCTATCAGTCTTTATTAAATGCTTACTGTTTGTCAACTTTTGTGCTAAGCATAGGAATACAAAGGAAAGGAAAAAAAATACCCCCTGCTCTCCACAAACTCATAGTCTAATAGGGGAAACAGTCTAATAGGCTAACACTTAAAAAAGTTTTATGCAGAGAATGAATGGAAAATAATCAACAGAAAAGCCATTAGGATTAAGGAGGGGATCAGGAAAGAATTCTTGTAAAAGGTGAGAGTTTACCTGAGACGTGAAAGAAGCCTAGAAAGCCAGGAGGGGGAGATGAGAAGGGGGACCATTCCAAGTGTAGAGAACAACCTGTGAAAATGCCCAGAGATCATGGGACATTGAAGGGCAGGGGAGGTTATGAAGAACTTTGAACACCAAAGAACATTTTATATTTAATCATGGAGTTGAGGGGGACTCACTGTACACTATTGAGAAGGACAGTCGCATGGCTAGATCTGTGCTTTAGGAAAATCAATTTGGCAATTGTGTGGCAGATGGATTGGAAAGTTGTGGCAGGGACAACAATTTGTAGACTACTGTGATAGTCCAGGTGTGAGCGTTAGTGTTGGAGGAGAGAAGGGAGCATATAGGAGAGAGATTGCAAAGTCAAATCAAAACTTTGGCAACAGATTAGATATGAGATGGTGAGATATAAGTTGGAGAGTGAGGAGTTAAGGATGACTTAGGTTGGGAGCCTGGATGATTGGGAAGATGGTGGTACAATCAGTAATAAGGAAGTTAGGAAAAGGGAGGCTTTGGGGACAATGGTAGAAATATAATACTGGAGGTCAGCAGAGAGGTATCACCAAATAAAATAGTATGGCAGGAAAAAAAGACAAACACCTAGGAGATCACTGTAGGAGAATATGATCAGTGGATATGACCCAGATGAAGATCCAGCAAAGACTGAGAAGGAAAAGCAGGAGTCTCAGCTAAAATTTCACTTCTACCTGAAACCTTTATATTTTAAAATTCTGGTGCCTTCCCTCTCTTGATTAAAGCCAGTTTATCAACTTTTATATATATGGTATGTACATAGTTGTTTGCCTTTGCCTTCCCTAGTTGATTGTAAGTTCCTTTAGAGAGGTTCTGATTTTGCCTTTCTGTGTATTTTCAGTGCCCAGTGCCTCCTATATAATAGGTACTTCATAAAACATTAAGTAATTGATTTCTGGGGAAAAAATTGCTCCCCCTTTGTGGGTGTGGTTTTATGAAATAGACCCATTTTCCTCAAAATATCAGTTCTTCCTAATTTCTAGGAAAATCTCCTTTTTCCCTCAAGATTCTTCAATAATCAATATCAATGAATTAAGAGGTCCGGTCCCCTAATAGAATAGGGACAACAAATAAGCCTAAATTAAGCACAAAAGAAGAGATATTAAAAATTAGAGAAAAATAAACTGAAAACAAAATAATTTCTATTTATTATTTAATAATTTCTATTAAATTTAATATTTTCCCCACTTACATTCAAAACAATTTTTTAAAATTTGTTTTTAAGATTTTTGAGTTCTAGGTTCTCTCCCTTATCCCCACCCACAATTAAGAAACCACATGTGAAGTTATGCAAAATAATACACACATACATGTATATTTTTTTTTTGCTGAGGCAATTGGGGTTGACTTGCCCATGGTCACATTAAGTGTCTGAGGGTGGATTTGAACTTTTTTTTTTAAAGACAAGTAAAATTGGTAGCTTTTAGCCAGCTGTTTAAAAATAAGAAGTCAGGAAATTAAGTCATCAAAAAAAGCAAATAAACAGGGCAGCTAGATGGCACAGTGGATAGAGTACCAGCCCTGAAATCAGGAGGACCTGAGTTCAAATCAGACCTCAGACACTTAATACTTCCTAGCTGTGTGGTCCTGGGCAAGTCACTTAACCCCAATTGCCTCACCAAAAAAGAAAAGAAAAAAAGAAAAAATATTAATTGCTAATGCCTGAGCTAGGCCAATATATTTTAAATGACAGTATGATTGAAGTTGTTACAATTTTGTTGCTACAAAAATCAAATTATCAAAAAGATACTTCATAGAATTCAATAAAATGACAAAATTATTTTAGAGACATAAAATAACAAGATACCAACAGAAATTATGAAAAGACATGATAGAAGTAGGTGCTTCTAGATCTCAAATTATACTATAAAGTAATAATCAAAATAGTTTGATAGTAAAAATAATAGCTAAAGCTATGAAATGGATTAGAGAAAGGAATTCAGAAACAATGGAACACAAGTAATATTCAATAAACTGAAAAGCATAAATTACTTAGGAAAGAATTCCCTATTTGATTAAAAACTACTAGGAAAACGGGAAAGCAGGTTAGCAGAAATTATGTTTAGACTAATACATTATATGATATTCCACTTTATGTTCTCAATGGATACATGACCTTCATATTAAAGATTGTACAATAAAATAAAATTAAGATCATATGCCTCATAGATTTGAATGGAAGATGAATTCTTATGCAAACAAAGAATAGAGGCAATTTCAAAAGATAAAGTAGATTGCTTATTACATAAAATTTAAAAGCTTCTGCACAGACAAAATTAGTGCATCAAGAATAAGAAAGAAAGTGGTAAAATGGGGTGGAGAAATATCAAAAATCCCTGATAAGGCTCTAGTATCTAGTATATGTGATGGTTATTAATGCGCGTCCTTTTTGAAGACTACAATGAAATCACCATGTCAGGGTCAAGGTACAGTGTATCCAATTGTGGCTGATCAGACCAATATGAACTTGAGCTTAGAAAGCTCTACCAGAGATCAGGCACAAATAGTTCACATGAACATTTGGATTGGAGATGTCTCTAAATTTGCATAGCTCATGTTTCTTTTGAGCTTCTGCAATTTTCCTTTGCTCATAGAGTATAGGCCTTCTTTGATGTAGAGACACACTATGATGGACATTCACAATTCTGAACTTCAGAGAGACCTTGAGAGTGCCCTCGTATTACTTCTTCTGACTTCCATCTGAGTACTCGATTTGAGTGGGTTCTCCATAAAATAGTTTTTTAGGCAAGTGTACTTTTGGTATTTGAACACAGTGGCCAGCCCATTGGTGGTGTACACTCTGAAGTAAAGTTTAAATGCTTGGCAGTTCAGCAGGAGAAAGAACCTCAGGGTCTGGTATCTTATCTTCCCAGGTTATCTTCAGAATTTTCCTAAGACAATTCAAATGGAAATGATTCGATTTCCTAATGTGGATGTGGGTAAATTGTCCAGGTTTCCTAGGCATACACAATGAGGTCAGCACAATGTTTCTGTGGACCTTTGCTTTGGTAGTCTTCCACACTTTCCTTTGGAGCTTCCCAGACAGAATTAGTTCTGGCAATGCATGTGTCAACTACATTTATGTATATATCCCTGGAAATTATACTGTGGAACTTATCCACAACATTCTGAATGTCTTCATTTGCTGTAACTGATGGTTCTACTTATGAATGGATCAACACATATATGTAGGTATATACATATATATGACTAAAAGCTATTCCCCAGTAGATAAGTGTTCAAAAGATATGCACAAATAATTCTCGAAGGAAGAATTACAAACTATTAACTATACAAAAGAACACTTTAGGTAACAAGCAGTGAGAGAAATGCAAATCAAAACAATTTTGTGGTTTCACCTTATTTTCTGAAAACAGACAAAAGATCATTATAGTCAGTATTGAAGGGTGGTTGGAAGATAGAAATCATTGATGGAGCAGTAAATTTGCACAACTATTTTGGAAGGCAATTTGGAATTATGAAAACAAAGTAACTAAAATGTCTATAACTTTATACACTAAAATATTTGTTGCCACACTATTTGTGTTATCAAAAAGTTGTGTTTTGTGATAAGAAAGAATTGAAAATAAAGTAAATGTCCATTGATTGAAGAATGTCTAAACAAATTCTGGTACATGAATAGAACTATTCCACTATGCTGGAAGAAGTGCTGAATGTGGTGAATATAGAGAAACATACAGATACAGAGTGAAGTAAGCAGAGCCAAGAAAACAAGATACACAGTAACTGCAATGTAAATGGAAAGTACCACACAAAAAGTGAACATTGCAAAATGAGACATATTGACCCACATCCCTTTGCAGAAGTGAGAAGTCTACATGACAACATTGCAAAAAAGCTTTTTCTATGCATTACCATTTATAATGAGTTTTTCCTCTTTTTAAAAAATCTTTTAAAATACTGTTTGTTATTTGGGATGGGTTTCAGGGTAAACATAGAGAAGAAGTCCTATCAAATTCCTTCTATGGCACAAGTATGACCTTGATACTTAAACCAGGGAGAATTAAAACAAAGAAAGGAAATGATAGATCAATTTTCCTAATTAATATTAATGCAAAAATTTTAAATACAACGTTGTTTTGTTTAAGTTTGTTTTTTGTTGTTGCTGAGGCAGTTGAGGTTAAGTGACTTGCCTAGGGTCACCCAGCTAGGAAGTGTTAAGTCTCTGAGACCACATTTGAACTCAGTCTTCAGGGCAGGTGCTCTAACCATTGTGCCTCCTAGCTACCTCTTAAATACAATATTAGAAAAGAACCTAATACAATTTATCAAAAAAAAATATACTATGACCATCCTGGATTTAAAATGCAAGAATGGTTCAATGTTAGGAAAATGTAATCGACCATATTAATAACAAAAGCAGCAAAATCATGATTATTTTGCTAGAATTTCATTCTATTAAAAATAACAGGATACTAGAAGCTTTTTCAGAATGATCAGGGGTCAAACAAGGATGCCCGTTATTATGATTGTTATTCAATATTGAATTAGAAATGCTAGTTATAGCAAAAAGACAAGAAAAAGAAACTGGAGGAATAAATATGGGCAATGAGGAAACAAAGCTATAACTTTTTGCAGATATGATAGTTCACTTAGAGAACTCTAGAAAGTCAACTAAAAAAAAATAAACCAAATATCAACTTCAGCAAAGTTACAGGATATAAAATAAACCCACAGAAATCATTAGCATTTCTGTATATTACCAAAAAAACCCAGCAAGGACAGAAAGATTCCATTTTATATAAGTGCAGATAGTATAAAATACTTGGGAATCCACTTGCCAAAACATGTACAGAAACTATATGGACACAATTATAAAACACTTCACACAAATAAAGACAGATCTAAATAATTGGAGACATATTACTTGTAGGGTGGCTAAGCTAATATAATAAAAATAACAATACTACCTACATTAACTTATTTATTCAATGCCATATCAAACTACCAAAAGATTATTTTATAGACTTAGAAAAAATAATAAGAAAATTCATTTGGATGAACAAAAGATCAAGAAGTTCAAAGGAATCAGTTAAAAAAAAAAAAAAGTAAAGGAAGAGAGCCTAGAAGTGTCATATATCAAATTATATACCACTAAGCACTGAGTAAGAAATAGAAAGGTTGAGCAGTAGAATAGATTAGGTATAACATATACAAAGCAAATAATCACAGAACTGTTTTGATAAATACAAAAATTCTAGCTACTGAGACAAGAATTTACTAATCAACAAAAATTGTTGATAAAACTGAAACATAATCTGCTAGGAACTAGGTATAGACTAATATACCATATACCAAAATAAGCTCCAAATGGATATGATTTAGACATAATGCCATCCATTCCTCAATTGATAAATAATCAAAGGATATGAACAGGTAAATTTCAGATGAAATCAAAAGTATCTATAGTCATATAAAAAAGGTTCTAAATCATTATTGATTAGAAAAATGCAAATTAAAACAACTCTGAAATATTACCTCACAACTATCATATTGGCTAATATGATAAAATATGTAGCAATAAATTCCCATTTCAAGAAAGCCTGTATAATAGAAGACATCGTATCCAAGACTGCCCATCTTTTTTCTTTAAGCTTTCTTTTGTTCTCTGCTGTGCACTTTTTACTTTATTCCTTTTTTCCCTTTCTTCCCTTCTACCCCCTCAAGCAAGCTATAGTTAAGCATGTCTATATGTATGCAGACATACATATATATGTATCTGTGTGTATATATTCTTATACACACACATCTGCACATATATACACACATATATATATCTATATACACTATTTATACATCTACATACATACAATGTATACACACATTAACATACAAATATATACATCTTAAACAATTTTTAATATGGCTGACATATAATTTAAATTTCTCTCTTGATAGAATCTTTAAGTTTGACTTTGAGAATCTATTTCTCCTTTTTTTTCTAACAAATTTTACTCCTGATCATTGTTGTGTTTGTGAGCCTCTTATTTTCCACCTCTAATTTTTTTTTTTTTTTTTGCTTTTTGCTGAGGCAATTGAGGTTAAGTGACTTGCCCAGGGTCACACAGCTAGGGAATGTTAAGTGTCTGAGACCAGATTTGAATTTAGATCCTCTTGATTTCAGGGCTGGTGCTCTATCCACTGCACCACCTAGCTGCCCCACCCCTACAAATTCTAGTACTTTAGTTCTACTCCTTAACTAATCTTACTATTAACTTCTCACCTCCCACCCCCTTATATTCTCTCCCCACCTTTTCCCTCCCTCTTTATTACACTCCCATTAATTTACACACTCTTCTATACCCCATCTTATCTAATTCCTTCCCCTTTTATTTCTTTTTTTAGATTTTGGAGGGTGTTATGCCCTTCTTGGTATATATGTGTATTGTTCCTTCTTTAGCCAATTCCCAGTGTGAATAGGTTTTCAGAACTATCAGACCTCCTCCCCTATCTAATTCTTCTGTGTTGGTTCTTGCTTTTAAATCTCATCTGTATAGTCCAATTAGTATTTTTATCTTTTCCTAAATGGTTGTACTTTTTGGAGTCACATCATACTCAACTCTATTCCAATTTATCTTTTGGCCTACCCTATTACTAATATCAATTTTAGACATAAAGTTTACATTTCCACATACAAAATATAAACAATTGTCCTTAAGGAGTCCCTTGAAATCAGTCTTTGATGTTGGCTTTTATATGTTAAATTTTCTATAAAGTTCAGGTTTGTTTGAGACAAAATCCTAAAAATATACTTAATTTTGTTGGATATATTTTTGCCTGCAACCTTAGTTTGAATGTCAAGATCTACAGTCTTTCATTGTAGTTGCTGATAAGTCCTATACAATTCTAATTGTAGCTCCAGCATATTTGAATTGTTTTTTATTTTGTTCTGTTGATGTTACCTGAAAAATTTTCTCTTTAATCTGGGGTTTTTGAAATTTAGCAGTGATGTTCCTATATGTTTTCCTTGTAGGATCTCTTTGAGGTGGTGATTGGTGGATTTTTTCTATTTCTAATTTCCTCTATTGTTCAATAACTTCAGAAAAATTTTCTTTAATCCTGGTATTGTGTCAAGGTTCTTTTTTTGGTCATAGCTTTCAGATAGTCCAATTATTCTTATGTTTTTTCTTCATCTGTTCTCAGATCTGTTTGTTTGTTTTTTTTGTCATTCCTTATGGTTTGTTTTGTTATTTCTTGGTCTCTTATAATTTCACTGACTTTCCCTTGCCCAATTCTAGTTTTCAAAGAATCATTTTCTTCTTTAAGATTTTGGATTTCCTCCCAAGAAATTATTTTACAGATCTAGAAAAAATAGTAGCAAAGTTCATCTGGAAGAACAAAAGGTCAAGAATTTCAAGGGAATTAATGAAAAAAAAAAGGCTGATGAAGGTGGCCTTGCTGTACCAGATCTAAAACTATATTATAAAGCAGCGGTCATCAAAACCATTTGGTACTGGCTGAGAAATAGAGTAGTCGATCAGTGGCATAGGATAGGATCTCAGGACAAACTAGGCAATAACTACAGCAATTTAGTGTTTGATAAACCCAAAGACCCCAGTTTTTGGGATAAGTACTCATATATTCAACAAAAACTGCTGGGAAAATTGGAAACTAGCGTGGAAGAAACTAGGGCTTGACCTACACCTAACACCACATACCAAGATAAGTTCTAAATGGGTTCATGATTTAGATGTAAAGAGTAATATTATAAGCAAATTAGGGGAACATAGGATAGTTTACCTCTCAGACTTGTAGAGATGGAATAAATTTATGTCCAAAGAAGATCTGGAATTCTTAATTGAACACCAGGTAGAAAATTTTGACTGTATTAAGTTAAAAATTTTCTGTACAAACAAAACTAATGTAGTCAAGATTAGGAAGGAAGCAATAAATTGGGAAATCATCTTTACATTTAAGGGTTCTGATAAAGGCCTTATTTCTAAAATTTTTAGAGAATTGTCTCATATTTATAAGAATTCAAGCCACTCTCCAATCAATAAATGGTCAAAGGATATGAACAGGCAATTTTCAGATGATGAAATTAAAACTATTTTTAGTTTAGTTTAGTGCTCCAAATCACTACTGATCAGACAAATGCAAATTAAGACAACTCT
>JAJPUD010012237.1:1570-18310 GCA_023553655.1 Myrmecobius fasciatus
TAGATGGCTTTTATTTATTTAGTTTTTTTTTTTTTTTTAGATTTTCCTCAATCTCTGTCATTTGCTTTAAATGGTCTTTTTTGAGTTCTTCTATAAAATCTTTCTAGGCAGGAAGCCATTTAACATTATTCTTTAGAATAGAAGAAGCTTTTTTTTTTTTAAACTTCACTATCCTTCTCTGAGGATGAACCCCAATCTTCTCTATTCCTCATAGTACGTTTCTATCATTGGGATTTTTCTTTTTTGCCTGTTTATTTAAAAAAAAATAATGAGAAGTATTAGTGCAAGCACTTCTAATTGTGGGCTGCACAGGATTGTGCCTCTAGCTCTATTTCAGGTTGCCTTTCTGACATGGAACTCCAAACCAAAAGATCCTCTCTCCTGCAAGTGCTTGAAGCCAACAGCATCCCTACCCCAATATCATTGCACTTTCAGTTTGCTGGTTCCTTCTTGGCCAGGATTGCATCTCTGCAGCATGTTGGGTTTCGTATTCCTAGTCAGTGGTGGTTCTGTCTTCCCAGACTCGGACTCCTGACTTTTGGAAATTTCCATTTCTTTTACCCGTCAGATATAAAATACTGTGACAATTTTCCTTCTTTTTATATTAATTATATTTCTTCTCATATTAGTTTTTGATATTCAAACTGATAATTTTGGGGGGGTATCTCAGAGTTGTTTTTGATGTTTATTTCTTTAATCAATAGTGATTTAAAACATTTTTATAATATGAATATATATATAGCTTTGATCACTTCCTTTGAAAACTTCCTGTTGATATGCTCTGACCATTTATCATTTGGAAAGTTAATATATAGAGGCTAGTAGATGGTGTGTGGAGAGAGTTCAGGTCTTGAAGTCAGGAGGACCTGAATTAAAATCCAGCTTCAAACAAAAAAATCATTTAAAGCTGGATATCTCAGAAAATTGCTATTATTTTGTATATAGTACATTTCACTTTGCTTGAGTTCATGGAGGACTTTCCAGGATTTTTTTTTTCTTTCAGAGGACATCCTGTTCATTATTTCTTACATAACAATATTTCATCACAAACATGTAACAGAATTCATGGAGACATTCCTCAGTTGTTGGGTGTCCCCTCAATTTCCTTTTTTTTTTGTCCTGTGAGCTGCTATGAGTCTTTTTTGTACATATAAATTATTTTCCTTCTTTTTTTTGAATCTCTTTTGATATTTATACCTAGTAGCATTGCTGTTAGATCACAGGATATGTATGAAATTATAATTCTTTGGGTACAACTCAGAATATTTTTATCATTTATCAATCGAGGCATGGCTCTTGTTTTTTTTTTTTTTTTTTTATAAATTTGACTCAGTTCCTTCTTTGTTTGAAAAATGAGGCCTTAGAGAAACTTCAAAATTCTTTTTAAAATTTTTATTGCTGTTTTCCTCCTCTCATTTATTCTCTCCCTCCTTTCACCCTGCCCCTCCTCAGAAGTGTTTTGGACAGTGTCCCCTCCAACCCAGGATCATAGCAGTACTTTAACAAAGAGTTAAAAGTCAAGAAATAGGTTGAAAACAACAACAAAAACAAAATCCTATCCATAGAAAGTTATAATGGTGACAGGAAAGGCCAAATCAAACTGAGAAAACAAGTCAAAACTGCTCTATTGCAAATCTTAAGGAAAAGTTTGAATTGGTTTTAGGCTCAGAATAACATAGCCTCATTAGACAAGGTGCTGTGCTCTATGAGCATAGCAGAATTAAATTAGCTCAGAGGAAACATGAGAGGTACAAAGTTAGAGAAGCCACCCCAAATGTTCATAGGGATTATTTGTCTCCAACCTGTGGCAGAGCATTCAAACATTATTTTGGTCTGATCACCCACAGTTGAACAAAATAATTTGATTCTAATATAATAATGTCATTTTGGCCCTCTTCAAGAACAAAGGACAACAACCCTGTAAAGTTTTAATACTTCCAAAGTGCAAAGTCCCAAAATATTCCCCAAATACTATCCAAATACTTTAACACTCCAAAGATCTTTAGAGAGGTGTGGCCATTGCTATTATGATTTTTTCTTTGGTCTGTGAGAGATCACAAACACTCTTTTACACCTATAACTGTGAACAAGGTCCTGCGTGACTATGAGTTCCAGTGGGCTAGTACTTCTCCTGAGAATTCCCTCCTGTGACTACTACCCACATCTATTACCCAGATCCTTGTATGGCCAATGCAACAGGGAACTGTAATCTGCTTTTTAAATAATTATTTTCATCAGTTCATTTTAATGCTTTTTTGCCATTACATCAATTCTTTATTTTTATTCTTTTTTAAAATTAAGGTATTATTATATTCAGCATTTTATCGGTCACTTTAACAAGATATTTTTTTCATTTCATCATTTCATTTCATTTTTTTCTTCTAGCATCTTATCCTCTCTTTAAAAAAAATCCCCCCTGAATTCTGGTTGAGCTTGTTCATTTTTATTTGAAGCTTTGGTTTTAGTTAAAAAAACAAACAAACAAACAAACAAACCACAATCTTCTCCTAAATATACTTGTTAGTGTTTCTTGTTACCATACTATGGTCAAATTCTTTTGTTTCTGGATCACTTTTTTTTTTCTTTCTTTCTTTCTTTCTTTTTTTTTATTTGCAAAACATATGTATGGGTAATTCTTCAACATTAACCCTTACAAAGCTTTCTTTTACAAATTTTCCCCCTATTCCCCACCCCTCCTCTAGATGGCAGGATATCCACTACATGTTAATTATGTTAAAATACTTGACAAATCAAATATATGTATACATATTTCCACACATCATTGTTGTGCAAGAAAAATCGTATCTACAAGAAAGAAAAATCAGATAAAGGAAACAATGCAAGGAAACATCAATCGAGAGCATGAAAATGTTATATTGTGGTTCACATTTCTCACATCCCTCTCTCTGGGTGTATATGGCTTTCTTCAGTGAACAATTGGAAGTGGTTTGAAATATTTCATTGTGGAAAAGAGCCATGTCCATCAGAATTGATCGTCATATAGTATTGTTGTTGCCGTGTATAATGATCTTCTGGATCACTTTTATAGTCTATTTCTTCACTTTGAACTCTAAGTTAAAGGGGAGCACACATTTTTCCAACATTTAGGCTTTAAATATTCTGTTTTTAAAACTAGTTCTGGTGGTTTACAAATTTTAAATATTTTCAAGGTTTTCTGGGGAGAGTTGTCCTGACCTGCCCTTTTGTATTTGTCCAGAAAGAATCCATTATCTCCTGCAGTCACAATTGCTAGCACTCCAAAATTGTCTTGAAACTGTAATGAGGGACCATCTTCCCTTTCAACCAAAAGTGTTAATACTCTTCTCTATTCTAGAACTTCCAGGTGTCCAACCCCAGTTTCCATTTTTGGTTCTAAGAGCTCCTGATGTTTCTGCTGCCCCAACTTTCTTAATTGTCTCCAAGGTCCATTGTAGCCACACCATGTGTGCTCCAGGCAGATAACAACCCTGGTTTTCCAGGCCTTTCCTATTGACTTCCCAAACTGTCTTTGGCTGAAAAGTGTCTCACTTTTACTTTGTGCATATTCCATAATTCAATATGAGGATTTTTTGAAAGAAAAATTTGGAGATAGTTGGGCTAGATTGCTATTTCTTTTCCACCATTCCAGCTCTGACTCCAACTGTGAATTTGGATCCATGACAGTGATGATGAATCCAATAGCATTTCTACTTTACTCTCTGTTTCTACCCAGAAGGTTTCTAATTAGAGTTGGTCCCTGCCTTCCTCATCTCTAATGGCCTCAGGCCTCCAACAAACTACCTTGGGTGTTTGACTGCTCATATGGCTTATATGCTGAAATAAGATGAGCAATACCAACTTTTTTGCTTTGATTGAGATCATAGTCCTTAACATTTTCCTCTCTACTGAATCCAAATTTATTTCAGGCTTTAGTAACACTCTGTTTCTATGCCTTATAAATCCTGGCACTGCCATCTGACCTGCTGATATAATTTGAGGACCTCTGGGTATTCTCATCTGCTGTACTGCTGAATGCTTCTGACTTTCTGAACTTTCCTTCTGTCTTGCATCTGAAATTTATTTTAGGGGTTTTCTACAATTAATTTATGAACTCCTTGAGAAAAGGGACAATGTCTTTTTGTTTGTTGTTATCTGTAGAATTTAGCATAGTACTTGGCACATAAGCACTTTTTAAAAAAATCATTCATTCTTCATCTAGAATATTAATTTAATAAAACAAGTACAGCCTAACTTACAGCAAATTAAATAGATGTGTTGAAATTTTATAACCGTCAATCATGCTGTTAAAGAAGACCACAAAAACCCTAGAAGATGCATTTCATAAAGTCTTTGTGGCCAGAACAAACCTTGACAAAAACTTATTACAATAGTAAAGTACTATATTACAGAAGATAATTTTTGTATAAAAATCACCTGATAAGGAAAATAGTTTACAAACCAGTTTTTGCCTAACATAATTTTAGAATGGTCACCTTTTACAATTTAAAGAGGTACTAATAATTTACATTTTCCCCTATGTGAAGGTACCTCTTGTTTGGGTCTTTGAGGGAAAAAAAATATCCTCATAAAACAAGGAGCTTTCTAGCTTTTGTTCCCTGTTGGAAAAGAGCAGGTTTATGTAAGAAAATATGCAATTAAGAATTACCATAATGAGAACAATTAGTATAATTAAAACCAAGTGAGTTTCATAGAGAGTATCTCAGTTTCTTTTCATCTGTTTTTTTTTTGTTGTTTTTTGTTTTTTTCCCTCAAGGATGATATTGCTTTTGTGTGACATTTTTCAAAATTTCTTTTATATAATACTTTGTTAAAGTATTCTTTTTTTTCTCTGAGTCAATTGGGGTTAAGTGACTAGGCCAGAGTCACACAGCTAGGAAGTGTTAAATGTCTGAGGCCAGATTTGAACTTAGGTCCTCCTGACTTCAGGGCTAGTGCTTCATCCATGCGCCACCTAGCTGCCCCCAAAGGACATTTTTAACAGCAGAAGAATTACTTAGGAAACTTACTATTAACTTGAAAAGCAGTGAGAAGGAAAATACATTCCAAGGGAGAAGCTTAGATGGAAAGAAGGTAGAAGAGTACACATTGAGAAATTTTCTGATAGTCCAAGTCAATCCATAAGCACTTATTAAATTCTTTCTATATATCAGCAAGAAAACACAATTGAAGATGTTGTCAAGTAGCCAACAACAATATTACCTGTCCTTAGTAAACTGAGACTGGCAGAGGCTTCCTGACATATATCTCCTTTAAAATGCAAGTGTTATACTGATTTTATTGTATGGATACAAATATTAAATTATTACAGTGCCTGAAGAAATAGATATGGGTCATCTCAGAGATAAATGGAAAAAAAGAGGTGCTATTTAAATGATTGCTGTGCTCAATTTGGAAAAACAAGAAAAGCAGTAACTGGGATATGCCCACTGGGGTGGACTTTGTGATGAGGTGGCTTGGGTGGATGACAAGGTGGAACATGAAGAATTCTCTGGTTTGGTCTAATGTTGGGGAAATATAATGCCTAAGCAAGTTTGCACCCACTTAAAATTGTGCAATTCCAAATGGCTTCAAAAATTCAACAGATTTAACTTTGTCAGTAATTGTAATCTATTTTCTGAATGTCTTGACTTCAGAATATTTCTGGTCTAGGTGACAAGAAGTAACAGAGTAGGCAGTAATAGCAGGACATAGAACAAGATAGTCTGGATTTCCAACCAATAAAACATCAATTTAGAGCTGCTAGAGAGCTCAGAAGAGGAATGAAACAAAGTTATAAATTGTCAACATATTTATCTAACTTATATGCATAGTACAACATGTAAAGTGCCAGATGGAATGAGTCAGAAGCTGGAATCAAGGTGCTTAGACACAAAAATAGGTGCAATCTCAGATATACAGGTGATATCACTCTGATGGCAGAAAATGAAGAGGAATTAAGTGTCTTGATGAGGGTGAAAGAGGAGAATATAAAAGCTGGCTTGAAGCTTAACATAAGAAAAAAGATCTTGGCAACTCATCCCATCACTTCCTGGCAAACAGAGGGAGAAGAAATGAAAGCAGAATTAGATTTATATTCTTGCGTTCAAAGATCACTGCAGATGGCAACTGCAGCCATAAAATTAAAAAGCACTTGTTCATTGCAAAGGAAGCTACGTCAAATCTAGCCTACATACTAAAAAGCAGAGACATCATCTTGCCAACAAAAGTCCATACAGTCACAGCTGTGGTTTTTCTAGGGCCAATGTATGACTCTGAGAGTTGGACTATTAAAAAGTTTAATTAAAGAAAAAAAAAAAAACCTCAGTGCTGAATAATTAATACTTTTGAATTTTGATGCTAGAGAAAACTTTTGAGTCCTTTGGACAACAAGGATGTCAAATCAGTCAATACTTAAAGAAATTAATTCAAACTATGTACTGGAAAGTCAAATACTGAACTGCAGCATAAATATTTTGCTATATAATGAGAAAATGAGAATCATTGGAGAAGACTGATGTTGGGAAAGATTGAAAGCAAAAGGAAAAGAGGATGTCACAGAATGAGATGTATACTAGTGTTATGGAAACAATAAAAATATATTTCGACAGACTTTGATAGTGGAGGATAGCACAACCTGTCATGTAATGGTCCCTGGGGTCATGAAGAGTAGGATATGATTCAACAAGAATAAGGGAATTCAAAAGCTTTCTAGTGAAATGTACTCCTTTTACAGGTGACAAAACTAAAAAAAAGCAAAAACAAAAAACAAAACAGGGGGGAGCAGGAATGAAAGAAATAGCATGTTTCCTAAACCTACTTTTCTTCATTTGCTACCACTGATTTTTTTTTAAGAATCAGAGAGTAACAAGGAACTTCAAAGATCATCATCTATTACAAAGAATACTTGGAGGCAAAAAATAAACAAAGAAGAACTTTCATTGGTGAGTCATTTGAAATGATGGGGAAAAACTTTCTGGAATTGGACTCAGGGGAACTGAAACTGAATTCTAACACTTATCTTTATCATTTGTTTAAGTATGAACTGCCACTTTTGGTTTGAGTTTGAATCTCTGAAAAATGAAAAATGTTTTTAACAATGACTCTCAAAGTTTATTTCAGGATTAAAACTATGGTCATTCTATAACATTTTTCTAAGTATTCACCTGGCTTGTACCTAAATATTTCCAGTGAAAAAGATGCTACTACCTCTCAAGGCAAACCATTCTTTTGGAGAGTCTGAGTGTTAGAAAGTTTTTGTTTTTGTTTTGTTTTTTAATGGAAGTTTAGGGTTGAAAACACCTTATTTTGACTTTCCTACTTATAAAAGAATACTTTTTGAATAACTCAGTCATACCTCAGTGAAAAGAGTATCTTTATCCCTTTTGAACTCTGGAGTATTTTCTGAAAGACTGGGTCTTGCCTTAAAAGATTTATGTTAAAAAAATACTACCTCCCTACAAATTGGAGGGGAAATGTCCTTAGGATCTGGATTCAAGATTTTGAATCAAACATTGCATTTTCAGCATCTTGTTGAGGTTCAGAGACCAGAATTGCCATAAAGAAGTAAATATCTTAAGAGAGTTCTTTTTCTTAACAGGCATCTTGGAGCAGAGGCCCTAGGTTGAGCAAAGTCTCAAGAAAAGATTGACTCTCTTGACTCTATGTTCTGATGCCTGTTTGCCCATAAGCACTATAAAAGAATCTACTGTTTTGTTATCCCTATTTTCCTATTAAGTTCTATTTTGCCTAAACTAAAAGGATTCTAGGGATTAGCTAGAGAAAGATAAATGTAAAATTAGTTAAGAGAAACAAATCTTGAATTTGATGTGAGGGTTTTTTTTATTCTAATTTAAACACTAGAGTGATTATAACTTTTATCCTAAAAATAAACTCCCTAATGTCAAAAAGAATGGAACCAAATGACTATTAGAGGTCCTTTTATTCCTTCATAGGATTAAACCATGCTAATTATTGTAGCAAGATGTTGTGAAACCTATGAAACCTAAATTTGGATTCTTTATTTTCATTTCTTTTTACCTCTTTACAATTGGCTTCCAATCGCATCATTCCAAATATAATTAACTCTTAAATGGCAACTCTAATGGGTTTTTCTGAACTTTAGTACTTGGTTTCTCTACAGCTTCTGACATTCTAATCACAATTATCTTTTTGTGATTCTCTTCTCTCTAGGTTTTTATGAAACTTCTCTCTTCTCTATTTACATGAAGAGTGATTCTTTCCTGTTTCCTTTAAAGGACATTTATCCACAGAATTCTCAATAACTATGAGTGTTCCCCAAAATTGTTACTCTAGTCATCATTCTTTTTCCTCTCCTATATTTCCACTTCTTTATTTTATGAGCCCCTATATATGCAATTATTACCTTTATGTTGATGAGTCACAGATCTGCTTTTCTTGACCTAATCTCTCTCCTTATATTCAGTTCTACATCTTGAACTATCTATTAAACATTGCAAACTGGATAATCACCTTAAATGTAATGACTAAAACTAAGTTAAGTAACTTTTCTTATTCCCCTATTACTGTCAAAGCAATTACCATCCTACTAGTCACCCAATATCAAAACCTACATTTTGTCCCTTCCTATCTAATGTCCCATCTTAAATTAGTTGTCAGTTTCTCTCATTTCCACCTTGGTGATATTTCTCAAATAAAATAACAACACTATCAACAACAAAACAAAAAACAAAAACCACACAAATGTAGGTTTATACTGAGTTTTTGATGTGATTTTCTAGTTTTCCCAGAATTTTTTTGTGAAATAGTGAGTTCTTATTCAAGAAACTTGAATTTTGGGGTTTATAAAATTGCTATTACCTTTTTTTTACTTTTATGTTCAAACTCTGTTCCTGGGACAAAGAAACTACTGTCTTAAGTTTTCCATTCAGCTCTGAACCTTCACTTCAAGCATAGGGGTCCCTTATGTTTGATGTTTTGCTCAGAAAAGGTGGTAGCTTTATCTGCTCTTTATAGGAAAAAGCTTGGTTTCCAAGAATTGGCCTTCAGACCTGGGACTGGAGCCTGCCCCATTAGTGTCCTCCTCTTCTGAACCAGAACCAAGGGTCTCCATTGCTGATGTGCTGTGATTAAGCCCCTCTCTCTGTCTGAGTTTGGTTGAACATCACTTTTCACCTCAATGAGACTGAGCTTTCTAGAAGTTTTTCTGGTCTTTCTTGTGCTGGTGAGTGGTTTCATTCTGTCAGAGTCTGTTCTGTTCAGAGACTTGGTAGTTTTCTAGGGGAACTTGGAATGCTTGAGCAATTTCCTGGTTTCACTCAGCCATTTTGGTTCCATCACTCCAACCTCCTTCAACAATTCAATCTGGATATTTTCAGCATCTATATTTCATTACCAGAATTTCCTTCTGCTCGTCTCCTTCTTAGTTTCCCAGATTTCTTCATGTCCCAGTAAATGTCCAATCTTCTGCAAGAATCTTTTTAAGACATCTGTAAATTTAGTTCCTTCTCTTTAATACTGCCCAAATTTAACCTATCTCTTGTACTTGATATTTATATGTTGTCTCCTGCATTAAACTTTAAGCACTTTGGAAGTAGGGCATAGTTTTTGCCTTTCTTTGTATTGCTGGGATTGTTACAATGCCTAGAACTTGGGCAGGGTGGTTAATTAATGCTACTTGAATCAGCTTCCATATATTGGCCTGCCTTCTGGGAATAGTAGAAAATAATTTATTGCTTCTACCATTTGGCAACACCTAATGTCCTCGAAAATAGTTGATTTTTTTAATGTTCTTGCTAAGCAAGTCTTTCTTTTATAAATTAAATATTACCCAAGTTTCAATCAATCTTACTATGATACATAGAAGATAAAAATTCAGTTTCATCATTACCATCTTCAAGATGCTCTCCAACTTTTCAATGTTCATAGTAAATTTTGAAGCCCAAAACTGAACACATAATTCAAATTATGACTTCACAATGGAACAACCATGAAATCCCTTCTTTTGAATGCTGTTATACTTACTTGAAAAGAGAAAGTGCACTGCACAGGATTGAGGAACATTGCAATAGGTTTTAAATGTTCCATTTTAATGGATTGTCAGGTCCAGATAATTCATTATCTTTTGGAGTAGCTCTCATATTATATAGCTGACTCAGTTCTTGGATAGTAGATTCAATTTAAGCCCTTTTCAGTATATTCAAACTTGACAGAGATAACATCACTGGAAAAAAAAAGATTTTTTAACTGAAGATTTCACTCCATGCAGTTGTGAAATTCAGCCACACTCAATGCCAGAAGACCCTTACATTTTAAAAAGAAGTGCTCCCTTTAACTTTGCTTTCTCTCTTGTAATATTTTGTTAGCTTCTTTTAATTTTGCTACATGGAATTCTTAAAAATAGCTTGCTTTCATGAGCTGTGTGTGGGTAATAGATGGATAAATACTGCATATACTCATGCATACATATATGTATAGTGTGTGACATATGTATATGTATGTATATGTGTGTGTGATTTTCATAGAACTGGGAAAAGGAGGGGGACTTAGATAAAAAGCATTTTATCTAAGGTCACTCCTAAATGCAAAATCCAATTTTTTTCTTAAATTTTCTCCAATCATCAATACAATTAGACAATAATTTCTTCACATAAATTCATAATGCTCAGGTTCATTTCCTAGTCAGCAAAAGGAGTAGGGGAGGATATTATATAATTTGCATTCTGTTAATAAATGGCACATTTGGGATGTTATCAATGTAGGACATTACTGGTCTAGCTACTTCTTCCACCAATGAAGATCTCAATTCACCTATCTTAGTATTCAAAGGACTTGAGACTCAGAACTGTAACAGATCATATACATCACAAGTTGAACCCTCTCACTGTAGAGATGAGAAAACTGAGACCCAAATATTTGAGTTGACTTACCCTGGTATTTAAAAGTTAGAATGAAATCAGATCATCTGACCTCAGATCCATAATTTTTTCCATGACACCCTACTATCTTTACATATATATGACATATATTCATTGTAAAGTCATCATTTTTGCATCTTTCAGGAGCTTTTACTTATTCCTCTTGGGATTTCACGTGTTTTCCTTTTAGAGTTCCATGTCCTTGTTTTCTTTGTTTAATGACAAGGTACAGGAAATTTTATCTATATGTTTTAAAGCTTTATAAATAACATTTAGATTGTATGCCATAATAATATGAACATTGGTAAGCACTGTATGCTAAGAAAGGAATAAATATTTAATTTAGAAATTTATTAGTTTAGGAAATGCTCTATAGAAGATGTTCTTCCATACCAATGCAGTTCAACAACTTCTTTCTCATCTATAGTTTTAAAGATTATATAAAGAAATAAGTAGTTAAATGACTTCCTCAGGATCACACAATTACCATATGATATGAACTCATCACCTCTTACCATCAGTGTTAATTCTCTATTGATTATAAAAGATGATCTCCATGCTGTTAGTATGAATAAGTTCATATATATGTGTATCTATATACATATATGTGTACATCTGTTTGTATATATATATGAATATATGCACAGGTGTATATATACATATACATACACATGTACCATAGATAAATGTAATCATCTAATTTATTATTACCTTCTTTTGCACAGATATGCACAGTTTTGGCACCATGATTCAAAAATAAAGAAAGTAACACTAGCACTATCATTCACAAATTAATGTCCCCTAATCAGACATACTGTCATTTTAATAATATATGCAATATATTTCACTCAAACAAGTCCATCTCACTAATGATATGTTAGAATTCTGAACTATTTGTCATTTTGTATTAAAAAGATCAAAGTCTATGTATTAGACAGAAAGTGGTTGTCAGTTCTAAAGGCAAGTCCTATAGCTGTGCACAACCTCTGTGCTTAAAGAGAAGCCAGGGCATCAATATCATAATTTATCAACATTATATGGGGATTTATGAGCAAGTGAGGTCAAAGAACTTAACCTTGCCAAACAACAGTGCTTTCATTTAGTCATCACTGAATCAACATAATTTAAATGTTCCCAAGAAAATTCTAATAGAACAGGATGGTACATCAATTCTCCAAGGAGAGTGAGAGGGAAAAAAGTATATATATATATATATTAATGCACAGAATGTTCTGTACTTCGACAAGGACATGGATATAGTTATACACTGTTAGTGACTGTGGAACATTGATTAAGAGGCTGGTAGTAATTATGAAGTGCCTGGTGTGGGCAAAATATTTATCATGTGCTGGTCTGCCTTGGGGTGGATTAAGGCCTTATATAAACAACTGAATTCATCCCAGATCTCTTCCATTTTCTTTCCTTTCTTTATCCCTCCCTTCCTTCCTTTCTTGCTTCCTTCCTTGTTTTTTTTTTCCTTTCCTTCCTTCCTTCTTCATTTCCTTCCTTCCTTGTTTTTTTCTTTCCTTCCTTCCTTCTTCATTTCCTTCTTTCCTTCCTTTATTAATTCCTTTCTTTTTTCCTTCTTCTACTTTGCTGCCTTCCCTCATTCTTTCCTTTCTCCTATCATTCAGAATAGTGATTGTTGAAAAGAACATTGTGTTTTCTAAGAACTGATACCAAACCATGATTCCCAGACAAGTAGGGGGTGTAATAGATTTCCAATGCAGTATATCTTCTCATGTAAGTTTGTACAAGCATCCTTATGTTAACATATAGTTAGGTAGATAGACAAATAGGTGGATAGATACTGTGTATACTCATCCATACATATATGTATACATGTATACGTATAGTGTGTGTCATATACATATATTTGTGTATATGTCTGTATGTATTTAACAATCATATATATGTGTGTACATTATATGTACTAATGACTAGGTAAGCATGAGTATTAAGATCAAGAAATAACACTTGAAAGATGGACTGTCTAAACTATGCTTTGAAGAAAGCCATGTATTCTACAAGGAAGAAAAGTCCATCAGAATCCTTTTTGGAGGAAAGTAGTAAAACCCCTTTTGTGGAAGGGCAAAAGGAAATGAATTGCCATATAAAAGGAATCACTAATGGCTTATTTGGCTACAGGAAGGATTGCATCACCCCTTGCCTATCAAAATTCAACTTTTATAAAATAAAAACAGTAAACCACAAAGTTTTAACTTTCTTATTTGCTTTTGTTGTTGCACCAGAATTTGTATCTCAAATCCTTATGAGGATCCAACTGGTAATTTCCACCATGTAAATAGAAATGGAATCTAGGAGGGGGAAAACATTTTGTCAAAATATTTCAATGACATATCTTAGAGAGGCCATAAATGGGAAGGGACTTTATAAGCCTTAAAATGTTATGGGGAAAAAGTTGCCATTATTGTCCTTAAATATCATTGCTAAATACTAGCAAATGATACAACAGTTCATCATATTTCAATGCTATGAGATCTTCCATGATTTCCATGTTCTCATCTATATGCTGTTTTAATTCTTCTTTCAGAACTGCATTCCCATTCTGAACACACAGAGCTATCTTACAGATTGCATCTGCACATATCAAATTGAAATGGAGAGAAAATCAAATGCATTAGAGAATATTTATGGAATTGTAAGTATTATAGATGGCAAATTAAAGAGAGAGAAAAGTTCCCTATATCTAAAATCTAAATCTTCTTTCATGTCTTATTCCAGAGAATTCAGAATATTCACTTTGATCTACAAAAGTAAAGAGATTTTAACCAGATGGAATTAAGTCATATTTCTTCTTGATTTCTCAAATGATTAGCTAATTTTCTATTAATTAGATTTAACAATAGCTCAAAATTGGAATATATAGAAAACAATTTACTTTGTGTTTACACATATATATGGTGGTAAGGACTGAGGTATTTATTTATTTGTGTATGAATATTATGATATTTTCATTATGATGTTGAGGGAAATTAATATTATTACCACCTCTGTATTTTTATTTTATTTAAAAACTATTTATTTTTAATATACATTGTTTCATGAATCATATTGGGAGAGCAAAAGGGAAAAAACCATGGGAGAGATAAAAGAAAAATAGAAAAAAAAAGAATTGAACATAGTATATGTTAATTTACATACAGTTTTCTTACTTCTTTTTCTGGATGCAGATGAAATTTTCCGTCCAAAGTCTATTGGGATTGCTTTAGATCACTGAACCACTGAGAACTAAGTCTTTCATAGTTGATTGTCACACATTCTTCCTGTTATTGTATACAATGTATTCCTAGTTCTGCTTGTTTCACTCAACATCAGCTCATGTAAATCTTTCCAGGCCTTTCTAAAATCATCTTGTTCATCATTTTTTATGGAACAATAATATCCCATTATCTTCATATACCACAACTTCTTTAGTCATTCCACAGTTAATGAGCATCTACTCATTTTCCAATTTTTGCTACCACAAAAAGAGCTGCTACACATGTGGGTCCATTTCCCTCCTTTAAGTTAACCTTGGGATATAAATTCAGTAATCTTGGATATCAATATCATCATCTTAGTTTCATCATAAATCTTGAGTTTTAATACACTATTTCTTTAATTATATTTTAACTAGAAACAATAGTGACATTAAAGCAACCTAATATACAAATTAGTATGTGGCTGTACTCATGCTTGTTTTAAGATGACTACATCCAAGTTTATTCTTTCAAATCCAGAAGCACTGTAATATCCACAGAATCCAAATTGAAGGGAACCAACTTATAGTAGGAATAAATAGAGTATAACATATTATAAAGCATTGCAAGACAAAAAATGTCTTGGGGAAAAATAACAGTGAGAAGATAGTGACAAAATGTTAGCGTGCAAAGAACACTGGACTAGAAGTCACATGACCCAGATTTGAATTTTAGCATTTCCCTGCCTGTGTGGCCTTGTTTAAGATATCTCCGAATACTTCAGTTTTCTAGCTGTGAAAAAGATAAAGTTTGAATTTTGTTACTTCTAATATAATAGACTGAAATTTGCACATAAAAAATAAATCAAGCTTATGTTTGTTCTATATTATTATAGAATGAAAAGTCTAAGATGCATGGTATTTTAGATCTATAAACAATCTTCCTATTTTATAGATTATCAATAGTATTAAGTATCTGTGTATTTATGTTTATATCTGTGTATCTATCTATATATCCATCAATATATTTATAAACATATGCACATATATTTATGCTATAAATGACATGTATATTGAAAACAGAGAAAGGTTTTGAGCATAAAAGAGATCTTTTTATTAAGCATGTAGGGAAAGACACATCTAAAAATTTTACTGGGGTAGCTGGGGATTACTGGGTTACCTGAAATAATTGCTCCATGTTCTAGAGGAGAGAATATTCATGTTTGAGAATATATGACTACTTTAAAGATTTGGAATAATATGATATTATGCTGTCTAGAGCAAGGGGAGTAAATTTATTGTCACTAAAGATTTTTAAAATAAGGGTTGACTGTTGCTTATACATGCAGGATTCAAGATTTGACTATATGATGGAATAGAGTGTCTGAGCTCCATTCTCTCTTCATGATTTTAAGATATTTTATTAGGAAAATTATGATTTTAGAACTGGAAGAGATTTTAGAGATCATTTACAATAATATCTCTTCTTTAGAGATAAGATAAATAAGGGATAGGCATGTGGAATCGTCCCAGTCACTATATCTAGAAATTAGTAGCACAAGACTTAGAATCTATAATGAGCTTGTGTGTCAGGGTCCACTGTTTCTATCACACTATACTGTTTCCTTATTTTTTTAGGACAGAAAACAAATATCCTTAAAGATGGTTGTCCAATTGTTACAACAATTAAATAATCTCAAAAGAATAAATAAATCAAGCATAATATAGAATGAAAAACCTAAGATGCATGGTATTTTAGATCTATAAACACTCATCCCATTTTATAGATTATCACTTTGAATCTCATTTTGATTGTGTGACTCATTTTAATGTCATAATAAGAAGGTGACAGATTTGGATTTAAAAATCCAGGGTTCTTAAATCCAAATCGAAGTTTGATGATTTAGTTTGGTCCATAAAGGTTCATTTTGTAAAGTCTCTCACTTATTCCTGTTTCCCACTACCAAGAAATACCATCATGAAGTATAATCAGTACTAAACACATCCTTCACACAATTATAAAACTGAATAGAATCTGGAAACTTGATGCAAAGTCTCAGAGAGGAAAATGAATAAACCTGACTGAACAGTGCTTAGTACACTGAATGGAGCATAGAAGGGCTAAATAAATGTTTATTGATTGATTGATTATGACTCCTAATTAGGGAAAGGAAGTATATTTTTAAAGAATTATAAGAAACAAAGTAATTCCACAATGTAGACACACCGCTTCAGTGAAAGTTGCTGAATGATCTTTGTGTATGTATTTCTAATGATTTTTTGAAGAAAATTCTGTGATAACCTGTCTAATAGCTAAGTTAAAATAATATTTCATCTAAAAATTCTTCAATTTCTCAGATGAAAAAGGGGTAATAAATTCTGAGAAGACTAATTAGGTGATAAAAATCAAATACTAAAAACAATATTTAAAAATCCTTCAAGTGTGTGTGTTGTCTTCTGTACCAAGAATATTTAAATAGAAGAACCACTTAAATGAATAAGGAAAAAGTTATTGTTGCTGAGTATTTTTTTTTCAGTTTCCAAAGCTGGGAAGTACAACATAAAAAGGGTTTGGTTTTTAGGTGACTGCACTAATATGTATGTGAATATTTGTGTGTAAATGTAAATCTGTAAGTTATATTACCTTTTACTTACCATGCAATT
>JAJPUD010012237.1:28310-50375 GCA_023553655.1 Myrmecobius fasciatus
AAGTTTGTGAAAGAATATCCTCCACTCTGGAAGTAGAGGGCTACTTTAACAGAGAATTAAAAATTCAGAAACAGAATAAAAAAAAATGATCAAACAACAGAAAATGATTCTGACCATAGAAAGTTGCCAGGTGACAAAGGAGGTCAAAATACACTCAAAAGATAACAAAATTACAGCTCCTACATCCAAAGCCTCCAAGGAATTATGGAATGGTCTCAGACCATGGAAGGACTTTTGTTGACTTGCTTTTCATCATTTCTTGCATCACTCTCCTTTTTGCTTTCCATTTTTTCCTCTATCTCCATTATTTGAGTTTCAGTTTGGTAAAGGAGACAAGCAAAAATACTGAAGAAAACTTAAAAACTTTTAAAACAACCTCAACCAAATAATAAAGCACAAAAAGCCAATGAGGATGAAGAATACCTTAAAAGCAGAATTGGCCAAAGAGAAAGAGAAGCACAACAATTCACTTCAAAAAAAATTTAAAAACCTCCATAAAGCCACTCTTCAATAGATAAGTGGTCAAGGGATATGAACAAACAATTTTCAAATGATGAAATTAAAACCATCTCTAGTCATATGAAAAGTTGCTCCAAATCACTATTGATCAGAATAATGCAAATTAAGACAACTCTGAGGTACCACTACACACCTGTCAGATTGGCTAAAATGACAGGAAAAGATAACCATGAATGTTGGAGGGGATGTGGGACAACTGGGACACTAATACATTGTTGGTGGAACTGTGAACGGATCCAACCATTCTGGAGAGCAATTTGGAGCTATGCTCAAAAAGTTATCAAACTGTGCATACCCTTTGACCCAGCAGTGTTTGTATTGGGCCTATATCCCAAAGAGATCTTAGAAGAGGGAAAGGGCCCCACATGTGCAAGAATGTTTGTGGCAGCCCTTTTTGTAGTGGCTGGAAACTGGAAACTGAATGGATGCCCATCAATTGGAGAGTGGCTGAATAAATTATGGTTTATGAATGTTATGGAATATTATTGTTCTGCAAGAAATGACCAGGTCTCTTCAGAGAGGCCTGGAGAGACTTGCATGAACTGATGCTGAGTGAAACGAGCAGAACCAGGAGATCATCTTACACAGCAACAACAGTATTAAATGATGATCAATTCTGATGGACATGGCTCTCTGCAACAAAGAATTGTCTCAAACCAGTTCCAATTGTTCACTGAAGAAAACCATATACACCCGGAGAGAGGGATATGAAATATGGACCACAATGTAACATTTTCATGATCTCTATTGATATTTGCTTGCATTGTGTTGCCTTTCTCTGATTTTCTTTTTTTTCTTGTAGATAGGATTTTTTCTTGCATAACTTGTCAACCATTTTAACATTATTAACATGTAGTGGATTTCCTGCCATCTAGGGGAGGGGAGGGGACTGGGGATAAAATTTGTAATGGAAAGCTTTGTAAAGATCAATGCTGGGGAACTACTCATACATATGTTATACAAATAAAAAGCTTTAATTAAAAAAAAATAAAAAAATAAACTTATCTGAAAGCCAAAAAAAAAAACCTCCATAAAAAGTACAATTGGTCAAAAAGTATAATTGTAGGGGAGCAAAGCCTATTGTATAAACAACTCCTTTAAAAGTAGAATTGGATAAATGCAAAATGACATACCAAAACTCACTGGAGAAAATAATTCCTTAAAATTAGAATTGAGATAATGGAAGCTAATGATTTTATGAAAAATCAAGAAACAGTAAAACAAAATCAAAAGAATGGGGAAAAATAGATGATGTGAAATATCTCATTGGAAAAAAAAAAACACAGGACTTGTAAAATAGATCCATGAGAGATAATTTAAAATTCCTAAACTACTTAAAAGTCATGATCGAAAAAGAGTGTAGACAACATCTTTCAGGAAATTGTCAGGGAAAATTACCTGATTAAATTCAGAAATTGGAGGAGTCCACTAATCACCTCCTTAATAATATCCCAAAATGAAAACTCTCAAGAATTTTATAGTCAAAATTATAGAACTTACAGGTCTAGGAAAATGTATCGCAAGGAATCAGAAATAAATGTTTCAAGTATTATGAAGTCAGAGTCAAGTTAAAACAAGATTTAATAGCTTCTAAATTTAAAATATAAGGATTTGGAATATAAAATCTTGGAAGGCAAAGGAGCTGAAATTTTAGCCAAGAATCACCTATCCAGGAAATCTAAGTATAATCCTTCATGGGGGAAAATGACAATTCAATGAAATAAAGGACTTTGTGATGAAAAGATTCATGTTAAAGTCAAAATACTCCATGCTCCTTGTGGTAAAAAGGCAGGTGAATGAATAGAAATATATATATATACACACACATGGGTTTGTGTGTCACATATATGTACATATATATATATATATATATATTCGCACGTATGTATATGAATCTGTATATGAAACACATACACAAATACATATGTATAATATCCATATATGTGTATACACACACATATATATATATATTCCTACACATGTATGCGTGCGTACACTTTCATACATTAATATCGCATTTGATATTGCCAAGTAATGAATTGAGGATTTCACTATTTTATCTGGATTTCAAAACAACCTTGGGAGGAAGGTTCTGTTTTCTCCATATCTCCCAATGATGAAACAAACAAAAATTAAGTTATCTCCACAGTGTTACACATCTAATAAATAATGGAGCTCAGTTTTGAGATTTTTTTCTTCTTGATTTTGGGTCGTGTACTACCCAGTGTACCACTTACTTGCCTTAATTAAATATATACTACATATATAGAAACTAATTCTTCTTAGACTGAGATGGGGAAAATTTGTATGTAAAATTTTTCCTCCTCTTGCTAGGCAATTTGGTCTTGTTCTTTTTCATTGTCTTGGTACCTGGAACTTGATGAGCTAAGTGAAAAAAAAAATCCAACTTCAAACCAAAGATCTGCAGTTGAAAACTGTAGATCAATAACCTAGAATCCTTGGACTATTGAGTCAAAAGGATTCTTAGAGCACAGAACATAATATTAAAGTTGTGTAATTCCTTAAAACAGAAAATAGATGTTGTAGTTTAAAGAAACCATCAAATATTTGTTATAGAATTTTAGATCTTGGAGAAACATTTGAGGACATCTGGGTTACACCAACAATTTTGCAAAAGCAAGAAAAGAGGTTTAATAATTTATCAACTATCGTACATTTAGTTAATGCAAAATTGGGTCTCTAAAATCTCCAGCCTGTATTTTTTTCCTGTACCTTATTCTTTTCTTTAGTACTTGTGTGTTGAGATATGGCTGGTTGTCAGAATGTTTTAGTTAAGTAAGAAAAAAAACAATTCTCCTTAGGTTGCTTCGTATCCTAGAATAATTCTTGAGGAGGAAAGATGTCTCTTTCCCAACATGGTGAGACTTGATTATAAGTAAAATTTTATTATTCAAATGAAATTTTCACTTAATCTAAAGAAATACAGTTTCTATTATCTTGTATCCAAAGAATCTGACATCACAGAAGGAAGGAAAGAAGGAGAGAAAAGGCAAGCTGAAAATGATGACATAAAAAGGTATATTAATAGTTTAGCAGAAACAAAAGCTCTGCTTGGAAGCAAACAGAAAGTTGTAAGTAGAACAATGTTTCCCCACCAGGATTGTGTTAAAAAACACCAGTTTTCAAATGTAAGAGGGCATATTGTTTGATCCTAGCAGTGATTGTGTGATTGAAACAATTTCATGGAGAAGTAAATATTCCTTTCTATTTTTAAAGATACACTGAACCATTGAGCTTAATTTCATCATACGTTGTACTTTTAAACATCAATCTCAAGTCTCAGTGGTATCTGTCATTGGAAGATGGAAAAATGATATCTCTGCAAACAAAAAAGGTGAAAACTCACATAGGAAATCAAATAGAAGGAAAAGAAACTAGGCAAACTTCAGAACAAGAAATTGTTTTGAAGGTTAGAGATTAAAAGGCCCCACAGAGGACACCATTTGCTGTAAGGGGCAATGATTCTATTGGTCTATATTTCCTTTATGTGCAAAGTTTCCTTTTTAGAAAAATGTGACTTGGAAATGATAGATACATAGGTTAGAATGTATGGGGAATTACTTATAGAAAAGAATAATACACTTTAGAAAGGGGAGCTGAAGTTTAGTAAAAGTTCCAGATTCACTTAACCAACTTTCAGAAATGATTCTAAAAGCTTGCTGTACAAAATAAAAACACTTTTCACCCAGCCATTTCATATTATTATATCAGTGGCCCAATTTTCATGATTACCCTTCTTTGAATGAACAATCAATCATAGGACTTTTCAATTTAAGTTATTAATCCAAGTACACATAGTTAATACACTACAAAAATGGGTTCAGGAGTCATATCTGAGTACAAAGATAACCAACACTGCCCCTCTATTAAACAAATCTATCTAGAAGAAAGGGGGCATTTAACTGTTTGTGTGTAGGAATTTGTATGTGTGTGTATACTCCTCAGAATAATGGTTTTAAATATCTAAAATAAAATACATAGAATTATAAAGGAAGCCAACTGAATTCATATAAAGATACATTATATATTTCCTGGTTCAAGTTCTCAGACTCCAGAAACCAAGCCAAATCTAGAGGAGTTATGGGAACCTAATTTATGATTATTTTATGATTCATTCAAAAACAAAAACAAAATGTAAACCCTTACTATTACATATAAATATCATGAATCACTAACTCCTACTCAATACTCAATAAAAGTGACAAAATGCAACATTCTATTGGGCATTCAAAGTCCTTCATAATCTAGTTCTTAGACCTCTGACTTAACTTTCTGTTGTTCTCAATGTTTACTCTCTATCATGAACTCTTTGATTGACTGACACTAAGCTCAGATAAAACACTATCACTCAGCTGTGAACATTTTCTCTGATTGAATTCTGTAATGTTCTTCTTTGCCTCATGCATCCATTGACTTTTCTGGGGCTTCTAAGTCCAAACAAAACTTTGTCCTCTACAGGAAATCCTTCCCAAATCATTTCATTCTAATTCTTTATTTTCTGTTTTCTTTTCTTCCAAATGATTCATTTGTACATATTTGCGTACTTGTTTTCTGTGCCATTAGATTGTGGACTCCAAGAAGATGGAGACCATCTATCATATTTTTTTTTATATCTAGCACTTTATCCCAATGCATAACACACAATAGGTGCTTAGAGTGTGAAGGGACATACACTTAGAATAATTCCATCTGTTATTAGAATGTAAAAGTAGTTACTAATGCTTTGCTTAGAAACCTTCAATGAGTTCCCTCTACTCAAATTTCTGAAGTGCATTTTCTTTGAGAATATCATATTAACATAAAAAATTTTAATCTGCCCAAATTATACTCTTGAATAGTTCTCCAAGCCTATGCATTTGTCATTTTATCTATTTCTGTTGATGACAGACATATTCTTCTCTATAAACAAAGTCCAAAATTCTAGTGATCTCTAATACTTTCCTTTTTCCTCAACTCCCACATTTAAAGATCAATTCAAATTCATCCATCCTCAGCTGGATAAATTTTACCTAATGTTTTCCTTTGCCTCCAAAGGAAATCATCATTTTTTTTGCCTGTATGAATATACACTCATTCTGGTTTAAATCTCTCTAGTGGTCTAAGTACCCTTCAAACAAATTACAAAGAAACTTCCTAATGTGTGTCTGACCATGCAAATTATCTGCTCAAAAACAGTTAATAGTTCCTAATATGATAGGATTTTAGAGGTAGAAAGCTCTTCTGTGTCCATCCAGAGCAGCCCATATCTTAAAAAAGAAAAAAAAATCTTTAATGTAACATATTGTAAAATGGTTATTCAGCTTCTGATTAAGCATCTCTATGGTTGGTAAACTGATTAGTATTCTAGGCATCCATCTATGGCCACCTCTCATTTTTAAGAAGATTTATCCTGAAGGCGAATCTAAATTAAGATCTTCAGGGTTTGCTCCCACAATTCCTGGTTTGGCCCTTTAGGCCCAAACAGATTAAGTCTAATCCCTCATCCAAAAGATAGCCCTTTGAATATTCGAAAACATCTATATTAAATTGCCCCTGGGAAGTATGGGAAGAATATGGTACTCTAGATTCTTGGCTCTTTCTCCTGCTTTTTCTTAGAGTTTGGTTCACTTTCACAAATTATGATGAAGTCTTGGAAGCCTTTGGCTATTTTTTTTTCTATTTAAATACTTTTTTAATGCTCCAGTTCTGGTGCTACATTAGACATTAGAATTGTCTTCTCCATCCATCTATTTTCTTCCTAAAAATATGTTTCTTATCAAACCATTCTGAAACTCTAATTTGAAATTATCACATTCTGTTATCTGATTGTGAGTAAGTGATGCACTTTAATTAGATTTAAAGGTCTTTGAAGTCAGACTTGGCTATGTACCTACTGTGCAATCATTTAACAAATATTTGTTGAATTAAAATGACTAGAAATTTTGAAAGGCAATTTTATATTTGAGAGATGGAAAAATTT
The DNA here is from genome assembly GCA_023553655.1 of Myrmecobius fasciatus. Taxonomy (NCBI): domain Eukaryota; kingdom Metazoa; phylum Chordata; class Mammalia; order Dasyuromorphia; family Myrmecobiidae; genus Myrmecobius; species Myrmecobius fasciatus. Next base: position 34,810 of record JAJPUD010012237.1, read on the forward strand.
TAATGAAGTAATTAACTATACATACATGCACATATGCATATGCACACAAATGAGAAAATTTCCTATGGTCTCATCTGTAGAATGCAAGCACTATGAAAGCAGGAAATGTTTTCTGTTTTGCTTCTTTTTATATCCTTTATATTTCTAGTCTTAAGCACAGCACTTGGAATATAAAATATATGTTATAAATACTTGTGGACTGGCTGTTAAAGAAAAAAAAGCATCTCAGGAAATAGTACATTTTGAATCCAAATAGAATTGTTTACCTGTTTTCAGAAGAAATTACTCTCTACAATCATATATTCTTATTGTCTCAACATTATGCTATTATGTAAGTCACTTGAGAACAGAAATTACATTCTAATTTTTTTTAATTCTCCATTTTACAATTTGATTATAGAACTGATGGTGGAAGATAACTTAAAATAATCTAGTATATTTTTAGAAGAATTATATTTAGAAGAATTGCACATGCTTAATCTATATTGAATTACTTGCTGTCTAGCGGAGAAGGGGGGTGGGAGTGGAAGGAAGGGAAAACAATTTGGAACACAAGGTTTTACAAGATGAATGTTGAAAATTACCTTTGCATGTATTTTGAAAATTAAAAAAAAACTATTAATAGCAATAATCAAGTCAAAAAAGTTAGTTTACAGATGAGAAAATCAAGTCCCAAATAATCTAAATAGTTTAAATAAGGTCATACCATAAGCAACAGACATAGAGTAAATCTGCAACCTAGTAAAATGATTGATTATTTATTGAACTTAATTTAATTGATCCAATCATACATTATACTCTATACTAGGAGGTATTACACTGAGTATTAGTTATGTTGTCTCAATTTTTGATGCAATGCTTTGTTCATTATAAATGATTATTAAATGTTTGACAAAATCAAGTGAGAACATGGAATAGATTCTTTGCTCAGGGATAAGCAGGACTGAATCAATGACTCCCCACATCGGTAGGAACAAAGATCCATTGACATGTAAGATGTGACCTTAGGCTACTCTTTGAAAGATATGCTAACATTAATAAATGTAAAGTTGACAGGTCTGGTTTATTCTGTCATGTCTATCATATTTGGGTTATTATATTCATTTTCAATGCAACTTTTAATTTGCACAGTTAATTATGTCCAAAGGAAGATAACAAGGCTGGGAAGGAAATAAAGTCCATGTCAAAGAATATGAGTTGAAGGGACTGAACTATATAGCCAAGAGAGATAGTAAAAAAATAAATCAACAACCAAAAATGATAGGGTTGAGTCTTTAAATGGTTGAAGAATTGCCATTTATATGACAATCTTTTTCATGGCCCGAGTGTAGAACTATAAGTAATAGATAAAGGTTATACAATAACATTACATATTAAAATATATGATTTAATTTAAAACAAATGTGATAATACATAGAACTGTTTTGCAGTCAAATGGGAAATATCAACAGGTAGTAAATTACTCATCACCTAGTGTCTTCAAACAGAGTCTGTATAATTTTTGCTAAATGATAGATTCTTCTCAATTACTCCTGGCACTCCCTGGAATTGAAATATTCTATGATTTATGAGAAAGGATTTTTGTTATACATATGATTTGATCTGCACTTTGTAGGATGAGCAAAATTAAGCAGATAAGAAGGGAGTCAGTCAGGAAAATGGTACCTTGCTTGCAAACCAAGGCATTTAAAGTATGTATTCTGATTTTTAGCTTGCTAAAATGGTAGAATCTTGGAGCTAGCATATTTTCAGGATAGATTGCAGCCTGATGCTTTATAGATGAAAAGAACAAATTTTGGCAGAGTTAAAAATGAATTTTTTTCTGTTTCCTTTCCTCTCATTTCATCATGCTTCTTTTGGTTTCAAAGTCATAGAGTAAGAGGAGGTAGGGAAGTGAATGCTGTGCTGATAACTTGATTCAATTATAATTTGTATTTTGATTTCCTATGTTTTGAAAAAGAAAAAATAATCAACAACTAAATGTTGAAAGTTGAATGTGCAAGAAAAACTCCCTCAAACTGGTTTGGAATTTGTTACCCTCACCAAGAAAATTTGAGAAACATGTTTGTTCTTTGTTCTTTACTCTTTGTTCTTGAAAAGTACTAAAATGACCAAAACTATGTAAGAGTGTAGTTATACCTTGTCCATCTATGACTGATCACATCAATACCAGCTCAAAGTGTTCTGCCACAGATCCTACACAAATAGTCCACATGAACATTTGGGGTAGCTTCTCTAATTTCTTCTGGGCTAATTCAATTCTGCTTTCCTCATAGAGCACAGCACCTTGCTGGACTGTCCTGTTCTAGTGTATCCTAATTTTGTACAATCAATTATGAAGTTCTTAAGAGAAACCTTGAAAATGTCCTTCCTTGTATTGCTTTTTCTGACCACTTTGTGAGCACTTGCCCTGTGTGAGTTCTCTATATTTTTTTGGGGGGGGGCAAGCTTACATCTGACATTTAAACAATGTGACCAGCCCAAGAAAGTTGTGCTCTCTGTGGTAGAGTTGGAATTCTGGGCAGTTGGGTTTGAGAAAGGACCTCTGTGTCTAGTGTCTTATCCCAAGGGATCTTCAGAAACTTCCAAAGACAATTCAAATGGAAGTGATTCAGTTTCCTGGAATGGCCCTGGTATTCTGTCCAGATTTCACAGGCATGGTAAAAAATTTTAAAAATAATTTTTCAGAAATTTAAAGCTTTCTTTCTTGTGTTTATTTAATGTACAAAAAGTTTTATATCAGATTATTATTACATGTCATCAGGGAACCAAAGTGTATAAAATCAGCATTAAGTCATAGATATAAAAATTTTCAGTTATGAAGCAGGACATATTTGAAAAAAAAATGACAAGGAGACCAAGTCCTTCCAACTGGCAAAATATTAGATCTTTGATTTACTCAACAATAATGTTTTTTTTCCCAAAGGAGGAAGAAAATCCAAACATTAGACTTTGACAGTTTTTTGTCTGTTTTAATTTTATTGCCCCATTTTCTTTCTCCTTACCTTTTGTTTTTAGTTCCTTCAATGAACAATAAATTAGCAGATATTTCCTTCAAATAAAGAGGTTAGAGGGAAAATTCTTTTGCCATATATCTGCCATCATCTTTATAGCTCAACAGTAGGATAAACAGATGGAACCATTAAACTGAATTTTGCCATATTTTAACTTTCATTCACTGAGAAGGGGACATTTTCTTCCCCTTTGGTTGAAACTTTTTTCTCCTACAATTCTAGGTCATCATTTAACACGAGATGAACTTTGATTTTGCTGACTTTATTTATGGTCTACAAAATGACTTGCTTTGGTCTCTTAAGGTGAAAAAAAAATGGGGCTCTGTCCTTGATGCTGGTGAAGATACAAATATTTCACAAAGAGAAAAAAGGGCAATTTAATTTGAATGTCCAAGGAATTTCCAAGAGTCAAGGAAAATGTAGTCAGAATAATTTAAAGGAAAAAGTTGCATAAACTTTTATAGTTTAAAGCAAAAAACTAAAACCTCTGACACTTTACTTTTATGTTCATTCGTAGTTGAAAGACTTTAAAGGATCTAAATTAAAAAAATACTTCACTTGAAAAGGAAAGAAACTTAGGCCAGCAAATGTCAAGGAAATTAAGCAAAAAAAATAATCAAATCTACTATATCTTAAATATAGCACTATTTTCTGAGGATGAAAAGAGAACATTTTTTCCCATGTGGAGCTTACTTTCAAAGGAACTTGCAACAATAGGTATATACAACACTCATGAAACAGATACAGTTATTATTGTAAGAAAACAAAAAGAAAATCTTTGTTCATATGCTTTTCTGCAGAATCCTGAAGGAAATCAAAGATTGCAAAAGATAGAAATGAGAGTTGGTAAATTGCCAGGAAAAAGGGTCAACCAATACAAAATCACAAAGGTGGAAAATAGCATTTCTTGAATAAAAAAAAAAGGCTGTGGGGGCACATGAGAGTACATAAGCATAAGAAAAGTAGAAAAATGACAGAAGACTAAGAAAGGTAGGATGCAACATTTGACACAGATCTTTACGAACCCAATTCAGCAATACTTCAATTTGTCCATGTTGCCATCCTCCTTGGTAAAATCCATGAGTCCTTTTTTATCTTCAGGATCAAATATAAAATCAATGGTTAACCTTTTAAAATGTGTTACAATATACACCAACTACCATCTTTCTGGACTTTTTACTCTTCACTCTTCTCCACATACTCAATTATTCAATGGCACTGGCCTTCTTGCTTTTGTTTCAATATGACATTTCATAAACTGACACTGCCCCTTTTCCCTTAAAACTTTCACACCTTCCTCACCTCCATCCCCTGAATTCCCAGATTTCACTCAAGATTTAGCTCAAAATTCATCTATTGTAAGTGATCTCTCCCTATGCTACTTGTACTTTTGCTCTAAGGCAGACTCAATATGCTTTATATTGCTTGTATTTACCTAGATATTTGCATCTTATTTTTCCATTAAAATGTGTATTACCTGATGGGAAGGACCTCATTTTTGCTTTTCTTTGTATCTCTAGAAATTAGTGCAGTGGGTGTTATAAAATGCTTAATAAATGCTTAATTATAACATTGATGTGATAATGGTGGTGGTAGTGGCAGTGATGCTGCTGCTGCTGAAATCACACATTCTGACTTCAAACTCTATTTGCTATATATGAATAGAAAACAATCACTCAGTAACTGTAGCAATCTAGTGTTTGATAAACACAAAGACTCCATTTTTTGAGATAAGAACTCACTATTTAACAAAAAATTGCTACAAAATGGTATGGCAGAAACTAGGCACTAACCAACACCTTACATCCCATACCAACATAAGGTTGAAATGGATTTATGATTTAGACATATAAAGGGTAATACTATAAGTAAAGGAAGGAATTTATGACCAAAGAATTACTAGAGAACATTATGAAATGCAAAATGGATAAATTTGATTATATTGAATTAAAAAGTTTTTGTACAAAAAAGATCAATGCAGCCAAGATTAGAAGGGAAGCAAAAAAAATGGAGGAAAATATTTATTTCCAAGGTTTCTTATAAAGGCTTCATTTCTAAAATATATAATTGACTCAAATTTATAAGAATATAAGCCATTATCCAATTAATAAAAAATCAAAGTTTGTGAACAATTTTTAGATGAAGAAATTAAAGCCATTTCTAGTTATATACAAAAAATGCTCTAAATATCTATTGATTAGAGAAAGGAAAATATCACTATACACTTCTCAGATTGGCTAAGATGACAGGAAAGGATAATGATAAATGTTGCAGTGGATGTGGGAAACCTGGAACACTAACATTGTTGGTGGAGTTGTGAACTTACCCAGTCATTCCAGATAGTAATTTGGAACTATGCCCAAAGGACTATTACACTGTACATATCCTCTGATCCAACAGTGTCTCTGCTGGGTCTGTATCTCAAAGAGATCATAAAAAGGGAAAAGGACCCTAATGTGCAAAAATGTTTGTAGCAGTTCTTTTTGTAGTGGCAAAGAATAAGAAACTGACTGGATGCCCATCAATTGGAGAATGGCTGAATAAGTTATGGTATATGAATGTAATAAAATATGATTGTTATATAAAAAAAAATTATCAGCAAGATGATTTCAGAAAGGCCTGGAGAGACTTACATGAACTAAGTGAAGTGAGTAGAATCAAGAGAACACCGTACACAGCAACAAGATTATGTGATGATCAAATGTGATGGACTTAGCTCTTTTCAAAATCAAGTGATTCAGCCAATTCTATTAGACTACTGATGAAGAGAGCAAATTGCACCCAGAAAGAGGACTGTGGGAACTGAATGTGAATAACAACATAATATTTTAACCTTTTTGTTGCTTGCTGTTTTCTCATTTTTTCCCTTTTAATCTGATTTTTCTTGTGCAGCATGATGAATGTGAAAATATGTTTAGAAGAATTGTGCATGTTTAACCTATGTTAAATTACTTGCTATCTAGGAAAAGAGAGAGGTGGGTAGGGAGGGATAAAACTTTTGCAAGGGTGAGTATTGAAAACTAACATGTGTATGTTGAAAAATAAAAATAAAAACCTATTATTATAAAAATAAAGAATTTGGATGCTATACCACATATGTTTTTACCATTGACTTTTTAGCAAGATTTTGTTTCCTTCTTTATCTCATTTAATGGTTTCAATCTGTGCTTTTGCTTTGTCTGAAATCAGTATTGATAGATTATTCTTTATCCTCTTTGCTTTTATAAACGACATACTATAAGGATTCTGTTTTTTTGATCCACTCTGCTATCTGCTTCCATATTATGTCCAAATTTTATCCAATTCACATTAAGAATTAAGATTAGTACTTATATATACTACATATCCTATATTTCTTTAAGTTCTTTTCACCCCTTTCATCCTCAACAGTGTTTTATTTCTCTTTATCACCTTCTCCAATGTGCTATATCTTTTGTCACTCCTCCCTCACCTGCCATTTACTTGGTGCCTTCCCCTCCTATTTTCCTGTCAAGTTAAAATCAATTTCTATATTCAACTGATCATGTTTATTATTCTTTCTTTGAATCAATACTAATCATAGTAAGATTTAAGTGATACCATTGCCTACTTTCCATCTTTCTATTCACTAGCATAGGTTTTTCATATCTCTGCATGTGAAATAATTTACCCCATTATACCTCTACCTTCCTTCTGCACCTAGTATATTCCTCTCGTCCCTTAATTGGTTTTTATAGCATCCCTTCAAATTCACCTTATACCCATACCATTTATGTATTTCTTCTAATAGTACATTTTAGTACTATTTTTAAGAATTACAAGTATCATTTTTCCATGTAAGGATGAAAACATTTCAACTCCATTGAATCATTTTTTTTTTATTTCACTTTTTAGGCTTCTCTTGGGACTTGATTTTAGAGATCAAATTTTCTTCAATACTGGTCTTCTTATGAAAGCTTGAAATCCTTCTATGCCGTTGATCTCTGCAAAATAAAGTATCTCTGAATTGAAATATAGAATTGAATTGAAATAAAGAATCTCTCTGGTACTTCTTTGAAAAAAGTACCCTGAGGGGCAGCTAGGTGGCGCAGTGGATAGAGCACCAGCCCTGAAGTCAGGAGGACCTGAGTTCAAATCTGTTCTCAGACACGTAACAGCTGTGTGACCCTGGGCAAGTCACTTAACTCCAATTGCCTCAGCAAAAAAAATAAATAATTAAAATTTTTTTAAAAGTACCCTGAAATTATCACAGAAATTGGTAACAATTGATAATTATTGAAATTGGTATTCCATCCCAAAAATTTCACAGTCACTTGAAGGTCAGGTCATCACATAGACATGTAACTTCTTTTTTACACAATATCAGCTAGCCAAAAATCAAGCACCAAGGGAAAAAAATAAACAAAATGATAGAGGGAACATGTGCTCTGAGTCTCCACTGCTAAATGTGAGACAAGGCAGATACTTTTTCTCTTTAGCTCCCTCAGGTTATCCTCAATAAAACTTGTCATTTTCCAAGTAGAATAGGAGTGACATTATTTTTCCTCTATATACAACTTCTCTTGGCCGTATGTGTTATTTTTGGTGAATAAGTTTTTTCCAAGAATGAAGTCACAGGTGATAGTGTGGGTTGGGAGAAAAGGAAATTCTTCAATTACCTTCTCCCCTACAAAGAGAAATATATTTTAAACTTGGATTTTTTAAAATTTATATATTTACTCATTATTTTTATCGCTTTATCATTGCGTTTTTATATGTAACCCAAAGTTGTGATTTCATCTTTTCAATCACTCACAACACATGTGTGTATGTGTGTGTGTGTGTAGGACAATTTTCCTTAATTATTTCTTGTATTACTGTGTCAAGGTCCTTTTTCTGTCATAACTTTCATGTAGTTCAATTATTCTTGTTTTCTCAATGTACTCTAGATCTGTTTTTTTATAAGATATTTCATATTTGTTTTTATTTTTCATTCTTAATATTTTGTTTTGTTATTTTTGGTCTCATAACTTCATTGGCTTCCTCTTGATTAATTCTAATTTTTCAGTCATTTTCTTTTTTAAGACTCTCAATCTTACTTCTAATTGATTCACTTTCTTTTCATATATTTTTTAATTTCTTGTATTACTTTTATTTAGCTTTTTTAAATTTTTTCCCTCAGTCTCTCTTATTTGATTTTTAAAGTATTTTTTTAAGTTTTATAAATTCTTTATAGATAGGTAACTATTTAATATTATGCTTTGGTAATATTCTGAAATATTCTTCTCTGAAGATATCCCCCAGTTTCCCCTATTATGGTAAATTTCTATGGTTGGGTTGTTTCTTCTTTGCTCTTTTTATTAATGAAAACTTATTAGTGTAATTATCTCTAATACTGAGGGGTGCCTCTGCCTTCAGTACCTTCTTTTACCTGGAACCCCAACCTAAAATTTTACCCTCTTACAAGTGCCTCATTGCTTCTGAACTCATTGGGTATGCTCACTCAGGGCAACATCTCAGCAGCACAACTGAACCTGGCATTCCTAATCAACTGAGGTTCCCTTCATCTTCCTAGACTACAGCCCTGATTTTCCATGCTGCCTGGGAAGTAGATGTGGTTCCAGGTGAGACTATCTCTGAACACAGATAGCCCCAGAGTTCCCAAGGGTATTTCAGTGAATCTAGCAATCTAGCCTTGTTTAGATGCTTATATCTTTATTTTTTTTTTTTTTTTTTTTTTTTTTTTCAGGTTGCCTGTTGCTTATTCTGTCCCAGTCTTATTTGTTTTTCCCTGGTATATGTTCATTTTGAGGCTCAATTTTGTTTTGTTTGTAGGGGAAATTTGAGGACTTTCCTCCTGTAATGCAATAGCTTTATGATAATTTACAAAGACTTCATGCAATATAATATAATGATAACTGACATTTAAAGTTTTAAAAATTTAAAAATATTTGATAGCTAATTTTATTCTCCCAATATCTTTAGGAATTAGAAAATATAGGTATCTTGATATAATCAAAATTATCTATCTGGTGTTCAATTAAGAGTTCCAGGCTTTCTGCAACAAAGTAATGTTTCAAAACAGTTCCAATTGTTCAGTGAAGAAAGCCATATACACCCAGAGAGAGGGATATGAAATGTGGACCACAACATAACATTTTCATGCTCTCTAATGATGTTTGCTTGCATTGTGTTTCCTTTCTCTGATTTTTTTTTTCTTGTACATAGGATTTTTCTTGCAAAACAACTTGCCAAGTATCTTATCATCATTAACATGTAGTGGACTTCCTGCCATCTAAGGGAGGGGAGGGGACTGGGGGTAAAATCTGAAATGGAAAGCTTTGTAAAGATCAATACTGAGGAACTACCCATATATGTGTTATACAAATGAAAGGCTTTATAAAAAAAAAGAGAAGAAAATATAGGTATCACTATTTCCACTTGAAATATAAATGAGAATCTTGGATTTCAAATGCTTTTCCTATAGACGCAAAAAGCATTTGAAGCATTTTCAGTTTCAGGACTCTCTTGACTAAAAAGCTATCGCTTTAAGACAAATTGCCTCTAGTATAATTTTCATCAAAAGCCTTGTAACATCAGCAAGTTTTTAAACTTTCTCTCATCAAAACCTATCTTTGAACATGACACCAGGTAAAATTTCCAATTCATCTTTCTTTGACATCTGAAATTTACTTTGACACCACTCACTTCTCTCAGATTGATGGCTCTTGTTTTCCATTGGAATGATAAAATAAAGATTCCCCATGTGAAGATCATAATAATGTAGGGCATTATGAAGTTATAGATCAATGTCCAACCCCTTGACTCTATATCTACAACCGCTTATCTTCTGGTTTTAAAAGATCATACACTCTTATGTTAAATTGGAAAGGATTTTTGCAGGCATGTATTTTGATGTCATTTTACAAGTAAGGAAACAGATGAATATGAAGGTTAAGTATCTTGCCCCAAATCACATAAATAATCATCAGAGGAATATTACTCTTGGACTGAAAATCTAAGAATTTTTCCAGTGTAGCTTGATACAAGGTAATAAAAATTCCATCCCATAATAATGTCAGAATATTATTATTATTAAACTCCCTTAGACTCTAATGCATAAACACAATTCAACTCTGTGAATTTTTTCAAGCACTTTGATTATAATGAGATGATCATAGACATTTAGGGTAGGAGAACAATTTTGAAAATGTCTGAAACATATTATAGTAAGTTATGATAAAGATAAGGAATAAGATAAAATAATATCTTAAGGTCCCTTAAAGATCCACACTAATTAATTGCTGATTCTTTAATTGACATTCATCATATAGTGCAGACCTATTTTATGTCTCTTTCTAAATCTGATTTGCTGTTTTTTAAAATATATGGACATATAACAGAAAGATATGGCATATGTGTTTATATATGTGAATATATTCATGTGTGTAAGTTCACATGTATGTTTACTCACACACATCTGAATACACATGCACGTGCCATCACGTGCCATTATGTATGAGTTTACATACATATGTGTTTATATGTACATAAATGTATATGTGTCTGTGTACATATTTGCTGTCTATTCACAGTTGTAGGGGATGTTGCTATTAAGTCAAGGAGAATTATATATATATATATTTTTTTTTTCTTTTTTAACAATTGTATTTTTTTCTAATGAGCACTTTACTTTTTGTTATTCAGCATTTTAATATATTAAGCTTTATATTCATTTGTTTTATGCGATTATTTATAATTTAATTTTGCCTTTTTTGCTTAAGTTGTTCATTTAAATGTTAATTCAATTAGTTATTTTTATCTTTTTTTACTTACAATATTATGGTACAGAGATATACATTTGCTTTTGGATACTGCTTTGACTTCATATATTACATTTTGATGTGTATTTATAGGCTTTATCTTTAAGAATCTTTATAACTTATGAATTCTACCACATGCTCCTGGTGGAGAAGACACTCTTTTAATTGTGTCAGGCTGCTATATAATATGTTGAGGTAGTGTATTTTATATTATTTCAAGAAAAAACAAGGACAGTCAAAGTAGATCATTCAAAGAATTCATTGATGAAAGCAAAAAAATGAAGACTGCCTGCCTGTGCTATGCTAAAGCATGTAGCTAGAAAGTTAAATGTTTATACCATAGCTCAAACACTGTGTCTCTTTAATTGTCTTTTCTTCCTTCCATTCTTCCTTCTTTCCTTCTTTCTTTCTTCCCTCCTTCCCTCATTTACTTCTTTCTTTTTTTCTTTCCTTCTTTCCTTCCTTCCTTTCTTCCTTTTCTTTTTCTTCTTCATTCCTTTTCTTTTTTTTCTTTTCCCTTTTTTCCTTTCTTTTCCCTTTTTTCTTTCTTTCTTTCTCTTTTTCCTTTCTTTCTTTTTTCTTTTCTTTCTTTTCTTCCCTATTCCCATAGTAAGTTTTTATGATTGAATTCTTTCTTTTTTGCCTATTCATTTAAAAAAATGGCAAGTATTAATGTAAGCATTTATAATCATGGGGTCCATTGATGATACTTCTAGTTTCAATTCAGCTCTCCAATCTATCCTGGAACCCCAAACTAAGAGCACCAGCAAGTGCTGGGAGGCAACAATATCCCTTTCCCCCTACTTCTGCAATCACTAGGTGTCTTGGTTCATTTTTTGCCCAGTTATAAATCCTGCAGTACATCTAGGCCAGGAATTCCTACTCAACCAAGGTTCATTAAGTTGTCCAGGACATAGATCCCCAATTTCACAGATACTTCTGGAGATGAAAGTTTCTGTGCTTCTTACTAAGGCCCCAACCAAGCCCACTTAGCCTCAGGAGTCCCCATTTGGTGTTTCTGTAGAGCCAGTCTGAAGGTGTTTGCACTTCACATTGGTTAATCTCTGGTATGGGATCAATTTTGAGTTCTTTTTTGGGTTATACCAGGAGGACCCATATTCTTCCCCAAGAATTCTTGATTTGTCATCAATCTATGTTTGCCCTGAGGTACAAATTCGTTCTGTTTCTGAGGGATATCTGGAAAGCTGGAAATTTATAGCCGTACTCCATGATTTTTCCAGAATCTCCCCTCACTTTGAATACTTCATCTGAAAATTGTCTGTTTTTATCATTGAGCACTTATCACCTAGGAAATTCTAGTATTCTTGTAAATTTGACTCAATTCTTTATATATTTGAGAAATGAAACCTTTATGGGATATTTGCAATAAAGATTGTTTTTACAGCTTTCTGCATTCCTTATAGTCTCAGTTGCTTCTAAAAAGGCTTTTCTATTTAATATAATCGGTCACCTATTTTGCATTTTGAAATGCTTTCTATTTCTTGTTTGGTGATTAATTTTCCCCTTTCCTATGTATCTGATAATTCAACTATTCCTTATTTGCCCTTCCAATTTGTATATGGTATTACCCTTCCTGTGTCAATCATGAATCCATTTTGACTTTATCTTGGTATAAAATGTGAAATGTTAATCTTTACCTGGTTTGTGTATGATTGTTTTCCAGTTTTCCCAGTTTGTTTGTTTTTGTTTATGCCGAATAGTGAGCTATTTACCTAAAAGTTTGGATCTTTGGGTTTATCAAACACTTTACGTTAGTTTACTTTGGTCATTGATTTTTATATCTTGTGTACCAAATCTATTCCACTGATTCGCCACCAAGACCAGATAGTTTTAATGATTTGTAATATAGTTTGATATCTGGTATTGCAAGGAAACTTTCCTTTCTATTTTTTTCCATTAATTCCCTTGATATTTTTGTCCTTTTTTTCCCCCTTACTTTAGGCTCTATGGCACAGTGAAAATTTTGTTTCCTCCTTTCTTATTCTAATTCCTTTAATCTCCTTCTCTTATGGTTTTCACTACCATTCATAGTACTATAATGAATAATACTGGTGATAATGGGTATCCTTGCTTCAATATTGATTAAAGAAATTGGTGAATGATTTTCTTTCTCTGTTTTAGCTCTTCTTAATTTAGGCATAAGCTTTGATGAGGCTTTTGGTTGATTCCTTTGATTTCTTCAAGTACAGTTTTATTGTTTGCAAAGAGTGAAAAATTTCGTTTCTTCTTTAGCTATTCTTATTCTGTCAATTCCTTTTCCTTGACTGATTGCTATAGTTAACATTTTGAGTAAAATTTTAAATGAAAATAATGACAATGGACATCCTACCTTCTTCCTTAATTTTATTGGGAAGACTTCTATTTTTTTCCATTACAGATGTTTGCTCTTGGTTTTAAATTGATACTACTTTTAAAAAAGAAAATCTCAATTTATTTCTGCTTTATTTTGTCAAAAGCATTTTTTTCCATAAAAATTGATAAGATCACTTGATTTTTCTTGTTCTTGTTATGGTGAATCATGATTACAATTTTTCCTAAATTTGAACTAGTCTTAAATTCTTGGTTTAAATCCCATCTAAACTTTATGTATAGGATTACAATCTCTTTGTTCATATTTTAGCTTAATTTTTTCACTAATATTCATTACAGAACTTGATCTAAAATTTTATTTTCCATCTCCCTGATTTGGGTATCTAAACCATATTTGTATCATCAAATTATTTCTTGCTTATTCTTCCAAATAGAGTATAATATTATTTGTTCTTATTTGGGAGGTAAACTTAATATGTAAATCTATGCAGTCGGGGATTTTGTTTTTCTTAGAGTGCTCATAGAGGACTTGTTCAATTTAATTTTTCTTTATAGAATTATTTACATATTCTATTTCCTCTTGTTAATCTGGTTAAATTTAAATTTAAAGTGTGTAAGATGTGTAGTTTTATATATGTTCATTCATTTAACTTAGATTAATAATCTTATTGCCATATAATTGGGTAAGATGTACTAATGATTGCTTTAATTTTATTTTCCTTGTTGTTTGACTTATTCTTTTCTTTTTTGCCCCTAATAATCTGGTTTTCTCTTTTTAAAAATCAAATTAACTGATATTTTATATTTTTAAAGATTTGCCCCCTATGAAACAATCTTCTAGTTTTTTTTTTTTCTTTTTTATTAATTTAATATTAAAATTTAATTCATTAATATCTCCTTTTTCAAAATTGTGATTTGGAATTTTAATTGGGGATGTATATTTTTTTTAAAAAATCTTTTAGATGCATGTCTAATTTATTGATCTTTTTAACTTATTTATATCTCATATTTTTAGGTATTTATTTCTACTTTAGTACTGTTTTGGATATGTCCAAAATTTTTTTTTGTATGTTTCTCATTTTTATGATTTGTTCTTTGACCATCTCATTACTTATGATTTACAGTGAGGATTTCCAATTAATTTTTAGTCAATGCTTCCAAGTCCCTTTATTGAATAAAAACTTATTACTCCAATTCCTTAAAAGGCACCTTTGATACTTATGATTTTTTCCTGTATTTGCTAAACTAATACATGACCATTGTGTGTGTGTGTGTGTGTGTGTGTGTGTGTGTGTGAAGATGCCATATATACCTGAAAAATTGTATATACCTCTTTATTTTCATTATATTTCTCCAGAGATCTATAAAGTTAACTTTTCTAAAATTATTTTCATCTCTTTAATTAATATTTAATTAATTTAATACTAGCTTTCAGGAAGTAAGTTTTAAAAAAGCTTACAGATCACTAATAATTTGAAAAATGCAAAATAGAATACTCCAAAGTTCTATTTCACACATATCAGACTGTCAAAATCCACACTAATATTGAGAAAGCAGTCACACTTCCCGAATGTCTATAAACATTTCAGAAAGCAATTTATAATTGTGAACAAAAATCTCTTACCTGTGTATATCTTGCTGCCATTTAAAAAACACACATTAGTATATATTATACAATGAGAGGATCCATGTATATAAGAATGTTTAGGTACACTCCTTTTGGAATAGCAAAAAACTGGAAATTAAAGTGGTGTCCAATTTGTGGATAGCAATGAGTCATGCTAAAGTCCAGGAGTCAGAAAGATTTGAGTAAAAATCCTGAATAAGACATGTTAGCCTTACAAGACTGCAAATCACCTAATCTTTCCCTGTCTGTTTCTTCATAAAACTGAAGTAATTAGCAATGTTATTTTGAAATTCAGATGAGCTAGCATATACAAAGGACTTTCCAAACCTTGAAGTAACATAGAAAGCTAGCTGTGGTGATGATAGTGACGATGATGGTGATGATGAATACAATTGGATATAATTATGTCATAAGAAACAAGGAACAGGAGTGTTTTAGACAAACTTGGGAAGATTTGCATGAACTAATGCAGAACAAAGAAAAAAGAATCAGGACAATCTATACTATAAAATATTGTAAAACTTCGACAAGCCTTACTACATAGGTTATCATTAATTTTATGAGATAATTTGTGAATATGAAAGCTCAAGATGAACAAGTATTTCTGTAAATAGTTCTTTTTTGCATTTAGGTCTATATTAATCATATTTTTTAAAAGATTTGTACTACTCTTAATATTTACCTTTCTAAGGAAACTCAGTAGCTATATTAAAATACTTTAAGATTTTATCAATTTGAAAGGATGCCCATCAATTGGAGAATGGCTGAATAAATTATGGTATATGAATGTTATGGAATATTATTGTTCTGTAA